>BGNK01000902.1:124188-189918 GCA_003297005.1 Symbiodinium sp. clade A Y106
TTTAGGGTTTAGCATTTAGGGTTTAGGGTTTTAGGGTTTAGGGTTTAGCATTTAGGGTTTAGGGTTTTAGGGTTTAGGATTTAGCATTTAGGGTTTAGGGTTTTAGGGTTTAGGATTTACCATTTAGGGTTTAGGGTTTTAGGGTTTAGGGTTTAGCATTTAGGGTTTAGGGTTTTAGGGTTTAGGATTTAGCATTTAGGGTTTAGGGTTTTAGGGTTTAGGGTTTAGCATTTAGGGTTTAGGGTTTTAGGGTTTAGGATTTAGCATTTAGGGTTTAGGGTTTTAGGGTTTAGGATTTAGCATTTAGGGTTTAGGGTTTTAGGGTTTAGGGTTTAGGGTTTAGCATTTAGGGTTTAGGGTTTTAGGGTTTAGGATTTAGCATTTAGGGTTTAGGGTTTTAGGGTTTAGGATTTAGCATTTAGGCAAATCCCAAAATCCCAAATGGATTTAGCATTTAGGGTTTAGGGTTTTAGGGTTTAGGATTTAGCATTTAGGGTTTAGGGTTTTAGGGTTTAGGATTTAGCATTTAGGGTTTAGGGTTTAGGTAGGGGTATTCCTACTCTGCTAAAAGTGGTCTAGCTGGTTTGCTTAGATAGTTCTTCGCCTTCAGGGTGTTTGCTGTCTATCGTCGCTGGCGGTTGAGAACTTTCGTTTCTACGCATCCCTGAATCCACCAGTCCCAAGTATCAGCAACAGTAGTACCAGCAGCAGCGGCAGCAGCAGGAGGAGGAGTAGTAGTAGTAGGAGCAGCAGCAGCAGCAGCATTCGCTCGAGTGCTAGCAGTCGTCGTCGTAGTATGCAGCCGTCGTGGTCGTCATTGCCATCAACTAGAATCCCCCCAGGAAGAGCTAGCGGAGCGACTCGAAGAAATGCCTCTTGGAAAGCTCCTTGCCGCGATCAACAGCCTCGAGCGCTGCAACGCAGCCCTGTACCCTGGCATATAAGGTTTAGGCCTGAGCATGGAGCTTTGGCATTCACATGCTTCACGACATCATATACATTTGGGAGAATGTAAAATGCCGGAACTTAACAGACCTGAGATGGGGCGTATGAAAGGTGCTGTCGATCATGGGAGCCTGTTCACACAATATTGGGTTTTCTATGCATTCTCAAATGCGCCGGAAACCTTAAAGCAAATGTTTCGCAGGAGTAAACCATAAATCACATTATCCCGCATGGCTTTGTGATTTTAAGGCAAACTGCTTCATCATCAAGTTTTGAAGTCTCTGATGGCGCGATCCACTCGCCAAGCCTCGTCTAGCTTTAGGGGTTTAGGGTGAAGGGTTTAGGGTTTAGTGAAGGCTGCAGCCCTCAAGCCTAAACCCTAATCCCTTCCGAAACGTTAAGCCCAAATACCAAACCCGAAGACCCTGAAACTTGCTAATGTAGGAACCTGATTAAGAAACCCTGGGCCTATAACTCCCAAAATAGTAGGATTCATATAAGGAACCCTAATGAAGGCCCAAGGTTTCTTAAATCAGGTTCCTACATTACACCCGACACCCTGAATCATACACAGACCCTAGGGACTCAAGGGCCTAAATCTTAGACGCAAGTGGAAGATTTGAACTTCATCTCTGATATAAAAGCAGGCGAGAACCCAAAACCCTAAACCCTAAACCCCTAAACCCCTGAACCCTAAACCCCTGAACCCCTAAACCCTAAACCCTCCTAAGCCCTGAACTCTAGAGCCGGTCACCCAAAACACGGCGAGCCGCTAAGGAACTTCGAGGCCAAAGCAACTCGTGTCTCCTGCGACCGAATCCAAAGCGAGCTGCAGGAGAGTTTGGGTTTAGGGTTTAGGATTCTTCAAGGATCTCTCCAGATATTTGTAACAGGGCTCAACAGTTAAGTTCTATGGGTGTTTCTGCAAAACTTTCTTTCACAGTTCTAGGATGGGCACCAAGCGGGCGTCGTGTTTAAAGAGTGCGTGAGTTTGGGTGCAGACGATGCGAGGGAATAATGCCAACTTTTCATCAACCCAGAAGATCGTTCCTCTTTGCAACAGGCCCCCGAAACCCTGGCCTGACTCTGAAGGTCCTAAGCTCTAAACCTGAAGCCGTAAACCCTAAACCCTGAACCCCAAATCTCAAACCCTAAACCCTGAACCCTAAACAAAAAGCTTAGGCAGACATTAAAAAGGAGCTCAAAAAAAACAAAAACCTTAAACCCTGAACTAAACCCCGTGGCCTTACGAAACTGTTCTGGGGGGTCCTGGACTCCAGGGTCCAGGGATTTTAGAGTTTCGGTCTCAAGATGCAACGCTTAGGATTTTTAGAGTTTAGCGTTTTGAGATGTTTGGGTTTCAGGTTGCAGGGCTTGCAGGGCGTTGAGGGTCTTAGGGTTTTAGGGTTTGGGGTTGAAGGGCTGTTATGGTTTAGGGCTTTAGGGTGCGGTGTAGATTGGTTTTACAGTGTTAGAGCTCAAGGTTTACGGTTTCAGGGTTCAGGGTTTTGGGTTTTCCAGCGTTAGGTACCCAAGCTGGGCCGCAGGAGATGCGACGGAATTCCATCGCCGGGGTCATCGGCCAGGTCTACGGCTGCTGCACCTCCGATATTTACTTGCGAATTCTTCCGTTTTATGAGACTTAGATTAGGATTGATCTGCAGGCCCGTTAGATGTAGGGTCTTGCACAATCGTTCCTTCTTGCTGGGCAGTCTGCTGCTTCGTCGTTCCAGCATCACCCACCCAAAGCAAAGCTATTAAAATGTTGAAACGTAGTACAACTTCAGAAGCCATGGAGGGCCTCTACAGTAGCTTATAGCCACAGCAGTCAGCAAGCATATTGTTAAGCTTTGGCGACAAGGGTTTGTTTGGAATGTGACGTTCGATGCCTATGCAGACGATAGTAGTTTTTTGAAGTCCCGAAACCCTCAACACTCTCGACTGCACCTGGGTTCTGGAGGACTGTGCTTCGATAACACATTGCTGGGCAGGTAGTAGACTGTTTACGGAACCGCGGCGGAATCTCAAGAAGAATACTTATCGAGTAACGCGTGAAATACGATCGCAATACACTGCAAAAGATTGTAGTCTCAATTCGTCTACTCTTTGCTTTTGGGTACTTCAGAACCCAGGCACGATGAGGGAGGAGAGCGCGAAGCGCTAAACCCTGTCCCGACCAAGAACATCTGAGTGGCGGCCTGAACCCTCAAGAAGAGGGGAACACTAGGTCTATGTAGGATGAAAACTTCGCAGCTACAGTCTCCTGAACTCGGAAGCCCAAACCCGATCCCAGATCCTCCTTTACCAAATATTTCCGCAACAGCGACCCAGGGGCTAATTATATACGGGTCTGAACTTGCTCAAACAACCGTTATGGTCCCTATATAACTGACGATACGATCGTATAGCCCAAAATGGCCCTAAGTCCTGAACCCTCAAAGCCCATCATTCAGGCCCCTAAACCCTAAACCCTAAACCGAAGCAAATAGAATCAACTCAGATTCGAAGGGTTGAGGCCCCACTGCTCATCTCGGGACGAAGCGAAAAGAGCGCCTCTGCCCTTTCTTGGGGTTGGTTTAGGGTTTAGGGTTTTGAGCTGAAGTCTTGGGTGTGGGGTGTGGAGTTAGGGTATAGGGTTAGGGCCGTGGGCTTTGGAGTTGGCTTGAACAGCTTAGGTTCGGTGTGTAGAGTTCGGGGTTGTAGGGCAAAAGGTTTGGAGCTCTATAATTCTATAATTTCTGCAGTGACATGCTGAAACCTGATACCATCCTGGGATTTGGGGACATACGGTGTTCAGGGTTTATGGTATCTGATTTGCCAAGAACACACTTTCTTTCCTGAACTGCCTGCCCCGTGCAGACATCGTGAGCCTTCAAACCGTTACACCCCAATCTCCTTGGGTCGGGATTGATGCGGGCTTCCAAGGATCTAAGAAGCCTTCCATTCCAAAGCCATGACATCGGAGCCTCAAGAAGCAGTGGTACTTGTCTTCTTGACAGTCCCAAAATCTTCGGAGGTACCACACCGTCTGTGGGTCCTTGACAGCTCGCGGGTTTAGGTTGGAGTTCGGGGAGCTGAGTAGTCACATGCGACATACGATGCTGGGCAGTCTACGAGCTTACGAACCAACAACCTGAAACCACCCCGCACACCCCAATCTTTCATCCCATGTGCAGCAGACAGCCCTGCACCATCCTATATAAACCCTAGGCCCTCAACCCCTAAGCCCTAATAATCCCTAAGACTCAGACCGAACCACCTTCCCCCCTCCTCGAAAAAAATCCTAGACGTAAGAAGAAAACCCACATGTACATGTGTGTGTATATATATATACACACCCTAAACCCTAAGCCCTAAACCCCTTAAGCCCGAACCCCTCAAATCCCCCAAAGACCGAGCCGGATCCGGTCGCCAGGAACCTTTCGACATTCACAGAGTCACTGAACACCATCGGCCAGGCCTACGAAGGGCTTAGGGTTTAGGGGTTTAGGGTTGTTAAGGGTTTGGGCCAGTTTTGTTTTTTTGTGTTGCGGCTGGTTTACTTTAAGGGTTTTTATTCGTAAGCTTTTCCACAAGTCAAGAATCCGGAGTCTGAAGAAAGCTTTGTTTCGATTTGCATCCCCAAGCCAAATCAAAGGTTCTGATTCTAATAGAACCTCAATGTGCCAGCATCAGGATCTGAAGCCCGATCCTGATGGGTTGGTAGGAAGTGGTTTCCGTGATTCAGGTTTAGGAATTAGTGTTAGAGGGTTTGGTTGATTTAAGGTAGTTATGGGTTGGGGTTTAGGGGTGGCAGCATGCCGGCGGACATGCTCTTCCCCCGGTCCAGAACCTCAGCCCACACAGGAGAAGTTTAGGGTTGTTTCCAGCCAGCCCTACACTTCGAGCCCTGAATCCAAGACCTCCCAACACCTTGTGCATGCGACCGAGTCTTAGTTCAGCTTGGTGCCACGGAGGACATTGCCGGTGGCGTGAACCCACGTCAGCGCTGGGTGGAAGCGCCAACAGAGGCCAGAGTGGATACAACTAAACCTTAAAGTTTCAAGCCCAAACCCGAAACCCCAAACTCTGAACCCCAAGCCCTGCCCCTAAACCTCCTAATCTCTTCAAGCCGTTGCCGCCCTGGAGGCTGGCAAAAAGGCATCGGCGAAGTCGAGGCATTCAGGTTTAGGGGTTCGGGGTTCCGGCATTCAGGGGTTTAGGGGTCTTGGGGGTTTTGAGGGTTTCGGGGTGTGGGGTTCAGGGGTTTCGGGTGGTTGTTGTTTCGGGGATTTCGGGTAAGGGTTTCGGGGTTTTGGGTTTAGCGCTTGGAGGTTTAGGACTTGTCGCATTTAGGGGAGGCTTCTGCGGATCAGGGTTGCTTCAGAATAGGGATCTCGCTGATTCTTTGGGGGCTCCTTGGGTTCAAGCTTTCCCCATAGGCTCCATAGTAGTTCCTTTTTGGGGTTCAGTTCATATCAGAATCCTGTAAGGTACTCCCAAAAAAGGAGCTACGATGGAGCCTATGGGTAAGTTGAAGGTTTCAGGGTCGGGTTTCGGGTCCGTGGGGGGCTGGCTTTAGGGTGGTGGCTAGGGGTGGGTGGGCCGTGGGCGTGCGTTTGGAGCTTTGGGGCTTTAGGGTTTAGGGGGCCTTCAGGGCTCAGCATGTTTAGGGCTTCGGGTTTGGTTTTTGGTTTAGGTATTTCAGGGATATGTGTGTGTTTTTGTAGGGTTTCTGGGTTTCGGGGATAATTCAGGGTCGAGGGTACAGGGGCTTTTGGGGGCTGTAAGGTTTGGGAATGAGATCTTGAATGGGGACTCAAGGGGGTTTCGGTGTTTTGGGAGGTCAGGCGTTTCAGGCATTCGGGGTTCAAGGGTTGAGGTTGTTGGTTTGGAGCTTTAGATCTACGTGGGGTTGAGGGCTTAAGTTCCTTAGGCCTCCATATCTGATTTTACGGCTGAGGGTTTGAAAGGCAGGTGGCGTGCAAGAGGGTATGGTGGGTTGTTTGACAGTTTCATAGTGTGCTTCTGATTTGCAAGCCCCGCCCCCCCCCCTTCTCAAGTCCTGAACCCCCAAACCTAATGCAGCTTTTAACCTTTCTTTTGAAGTGAGCTGTAAGACAGCAATGACGGGGACCCTAGAAAGCACTAGATGGTGGTTCTCAGGCAGGTTGTCGGCTAGAGGTCTCACCCGAGCAGAGACAGGCCGTCCCGAGTCGTTTATGGTGCAGCCACAATTACACTTTCTATTATTATGTACTCCTACTATTCCTCTTACTATTGTTACTACTCTTACTCTTACTCTTACTCTCTTACTCTAACTCTTACTCTTGCTAGTATTAATACTATCACTCTTCCTCTTACTTTTTACCACAACCAGTGCAGCAGCCGATCGTCGTGAACGTGTTCGGGCCGGAGTTAAACCCTTTGATTGACTGCGCAGCTGAGATGTTGCGTCTTGGCCGACACGCAGTCGTAGATGCGGTATTGCCGAACTTACACTCGCCTCAAACTCTGAACCCTGAACTCTGCTAAAAGACACCGCGTGCAATCTGCGAAAACAACGAACGTCAGCGACACATCGAATGCTGGCGTCGTGCTGCGGCGTGCGATACCGATATGCAGCTTGCCGCAACCCGAAAAGTCGAGAAACTCCAAAGCTTTCCAATCCCCAGATCCCCAAGCCCTACAGCCCCAAAACCCACGAAGCCCCATACCCCTACAAAACTCCATAAACATGCCCTAAACCCGAAACCATCAAAACCAATCCCATTATGAAAGACCTAAATTCACATCGAAAAGCCCCCCAGCGCCAGGCCGCCGGCGCCCGCAAAAAGCGAGGTGCGCTGAAGTGCGTTGAAGCCCAGGCCGACACAGGAAGTCCCAGATCCCCACTAAGCAGGGATCCTTTATTCATGCTTTATAGCGGTTAGTGTAGACTGTCCTAGGTCCGAGTCCTAAGTGTGTACAAGGTTTGGGGCTGCTTAAATCCGCTTAGGATAACCTGTACGTTGTGTTGACTTCTACTTAGGATACTTACTCTGTTTTAAATCTGTATTCGGCTCCTGTTTTGCTGGATTGTGCTGTTGTCTTGGAGGTCTCCAGATGTGTTGCTCAGCTTCTACATAGACGGGGTAGCACCCTAGCTGAGTGCAAATTGCATGTCAGGGATTGCGACTTCCCGGCTGAAATCGGCTTCACTCTTGGCAATTATCAGCTGTTCGACGAGCCGTATGCGCGAAGGCATGAAAAATAGGTCAACTTGCCGAGCCAGCAGCCTTTTGCCGTGGACATTGGCGTACCTACTGATGCTGAAAAGGTCGCTTCCGTTTTAAAGCTCAAGGCGCCCGTAGTCCCATAGCCCCAAACTCTAAAGCCCTAGATAGTAGATCCCGGGCACACCTCAACCTTAGTTCAAGCCCGCAGCAATACAGGCTTGATGTAAGCCCTAAGTTCCAAGGGCGGTGGTGTTCTCTGGTCTCTACTGTTGCGGAACGTGATGGCTTAGTAGCACCAAGTATATATGCCATCTGCATCAACAAGCTTTGGGTGTATTTGGTCACACAGCCCCGGAAACTCTACACCCGAAGCCCTAAACCTTGTAAGAACTGATAGCTTGGAAAGTCGGTGGCCCATGAACTTTTAAACACCAGACATGTAACCTTGAAACTCTTGGGTATAAGGTTTAGGGCCGCAAATCCATCTGGACCTTTCCAGTTGCTGAATATGTGTCTTCGTGCCTTTTTGCTGCAGAAAGGCCCAGTCGGCTGTGTACAGAGCCGCAGATGCTTTCCCAATTGATCACAAGATCGACCATTCGCAGTAGCAGCGCGAAGAATCAGAAATAGACAATATTCCGCAGGGTTTCCCAATTGGTATTTTACCGCTATACTAGAACCCCGCGCAAGAAACATAATGAACATCCAGATTTGCAATCACCGATGGTAGAGGCCTCAACTCCGCAGACCATGGAGAGCTAGAAGACTTCTCGGTTTCGGTGCATGACTCACAAAAAGGGTTCTCGAGCAATTGGACTGTGCTCTGCTTCCAGAACCAGCGAGCCAAAGCCTCTCAACGAATGTGTTTATTTATGTTTTGTTGGGGGGTTGTGCTTGAAAGAGTTACTGAAGTCGTTCACAAGGGTTTCTAGCTTGTGGAGTTCAGTATGCCAGACTTCCGCCAGTAAGGCACTCCAATTCTTTAGTCCTATGGTGATTCCGGGAAGATTCCTTTAGGAGGGATGCTGGATTCTCTGGGTACTTGTTGTGTGGACGAACGCATGTGGTTGAGGCTTGTTGCAAGGGCACAGCGTTCAGGGTTAAGGGTATGGGGTGTTACCTGCAAGGGTGTGTTGGTACGGCGAGCAGCACTGCCCTCAAATCAAAAACCATCTTCTAAATGGTTAGGATGTAGCACTTGTCAGGGACGTCAGCGGGCTATCAAGTATCTTCGCCTGGGCATTACGAAATCGGCGTTTTACACCTGGCGGAGATTCGGCTTGAGGGTCTAGTCTAGTGAAAGTTACACACCCTAAACCAAGAGCCATGTCCAGAAGTAATTTTGCTTGTGATCATTGCTGTCGACCTCAAGGGGAGGCCGTGACAGCATGAATGTGATTGTGTGCACAGGCCGTAAGTAGAGCTTCAGCCTCTACAAACGTTTCTCTCCCCAAAACCATATTCCATTTTGTACATATGTACTTGTACTTAAATTAAAAGAAACCTTTGCCAGAGAAAAAGAAGATGGATGCTCTTGGCCTGAACTCCAAATTCACCCGAGGTCTGTAAATCCTGAGCCTCCATCCCCCCACCTCGGTCTTTGAGGAATGTGGGTCGATCAGAAGCACTCCACAGCCCAAAGCCACACACCCTAACACCCCCCAAACTCAAGCCCTAAACCTGAAAACCTTGAACCTGAAGACCTAAAGCTCGAAGCCCGCGTGTGAATCCTCATAAGCCCGTAAAGGCCTCGACACGAAAGGCTAAACTTTTACCGTCGCATCGTCGTGCCATGTACGGGCTTCAAAATGGCAGCGCCGCCTTTGAGTGCAACAAGGCTTCGGAACGGCAGAGGGTGTGGGATTTGGGGGTTCTGTCGGATATCAGCAGTTGAAGATTTGGTGTAATAGGGCTTGAAATGTAGATACAGATGTAGCAGGTGGAGATTGTCGCATGAAGACTTCAGGTTTGGGCTTCAGGGTTTGGAGCTTTCGAGATTAGGTTTCGAGGATTGGGGGTTTACGGTTCCCAGTAAACTGTGCTAGGGCTTTCCGTTTTCGGCCTCGTGTCAGGGAACATGTTCACAACAAACGTCTAGGAAGAGAGGCATCATAAAGAAGTCACTAATTAAGAACACACCCAATCCCACCCAGAAAATGAAAGCAAAATGTTAGCAATGCCCACATAGCTGAATTGACTGCTGTGACTTGCTCTGCAGCTGCAGAGTACTGCTGCGGTGAGTAGCATTCAATTTTCTGCATCCTGCAACTGCGCATTTGGTGCCAGGTGCTGAGCAACTTCGCCAAAACCAGGGAATGGAAGTCTGCGCTGCCTTTCGGACCTAACCCCATACATCCCTAAACCCTACTCAAACTCTAAATCCGTAAAACAGGAACCCCCAAACCCTAAATCCGAAACCTCTAAAACCCCTATAAACCCTAAACAGTCTTGCCGGGTTGTGAGGTCCAGAGACTCTACCGTTGCGGAATGGAAGAAACTACCCTAAACTACAAAGGCATCGCATTCTGTTGTTAAGGCCTTAGACCCTTAAGCCGCGTAGCCCCTGGAGCGGGGATGAAAGAGTCTCTTGAATGTGTGAGGTGTTCTCAAAAGTCTCGGGACTTGCGCAATCGAGCATGCATGCTGCAGGGGTTTCGGGGGTCAAAATCGGAGAATAGGAGTACTAAAATGCAAGTGGGGCGGGCTTTGAAGAAGTTCTCTCTGCATGATTGCCTCTTGTGTTTGTCAAGACCCTACACTAAAGTTCAACTTGGGTTTAGACATGAGCATGTAGATTTCCGGGCTTCACGGCGAAGCAGCTAAGTGAGAGCAGCTAAGCCTCCGAGAATGTTTTAATTACTGCGTAAGCCCAACCCTAAACGTCCCAATCGCCAACCCTAAATATTCGTTTCAGCCTTGAACGTGGACTAACCGTCCCCTAAAGCCGATCCTAGAGTCTGTTCAGGGTTAGGGTTTAGGGTGAGAGATGAACTCAGGTCTTTGCTGCAGGCTGCGAAGGAGACTCTTGGAAACGATCTCGATTGAAAGTGTTGCAGGGGGTTGGCATTTACGCGAGGGTTTGGGGCTTACAGCCTGCTTTAAGGTTTAAATTGCGGGCTTAACGTGTGGGCTCAATGTTTCTCTTCAGGTCTTTAGGGGTTTCGGTCTTAGACCTCGGGGTTAAGAAGAGGGCGTCATCAGCGCCCCCACCACCAAAGCCGAACCCGTCGAGCAAAAAACTGCGGTCGACACCGTGCAGTAGATAAACATGCCCAAGCCACACTCGTCGGGGCTAGAAGTGAGACAAAACGAAGCGAAAGCTACGGAGTAGCAGCAGTAGTCCGTAGTAGCACAAACCTTTAGAAGCGGTAGTAACCGCAACATGTAATTATCAAGACGCGATTGTATCTGCAGTTTCCAGGCTAGTGACAGAGTAATAGGGCTTAGGGTTCACACTTTAGTGATGAAGCTGTGGATTGATTGGGAATGCAAGAACTTAGGACAAGGTTTGAACACCACACTCTAAGAACCGAATAAGCCTTGAATCCCAAACCCAAATCGGAGGCCCTAAACCCAACGACCCCAAAACAGAACCTAAAAGCCCAATGCCTTGAGCCCATTCAGCCAAAACAAGACACCAAACGGGATACCTTATTTTGGGGTGCTGAGAATAAGGATCCTACTATTTAGGGTACTATATTAGGGTCCCCTATTGTTCGGAAACTCCCATACGGAACCAGAAATAAGGAAGCACCTTCGACTGGACATCGCCTCGTACACCTGCACCATCAATGCTCTGAGGCCCGCGCCCGAAGACTGACCCTTGTTCATGGGTTCGGATGTGTGAGTTTCCGAAAATATTTTGCAATTTTGGGGGTCCTGATAATAAGGATCTTACTATTTAGAGTACTGCATTAGGGTCCCCCATTTTCGGAAACCCCCATGTCGGGCTTAAGGATTCATACTGCTCATCATGCCCTACACTCTCCAGACCTTAGTGACCTAGACGGCGAGAGGTGTGTGTGTGTGTGTTTTTTGCTCCGGGAGTTTAGGGTACGTGTTGCCTGTTGTGTATAGAAACATCAAGCACGTATTTTGGTCGAGCTGCAGGATTGAATCCTAGTCCAAAGCCCCGAAATCAAACTCCCAATTTAATACCCTGACCAGTGACGCCACACTTGAGGGCAGCACCAGCGCGGGAAGTCTTCAAATGTAGGCCCGATTACTCCAGACCAGAAATGCTCACTACCCTGACCAGCTTGCCATACTTGAGGGAAGCACCAACGGCATTACTTTCGTTTCTCTGCGATTAGATGGGGGAAGCACTAAAAGCATGGGGTAGGCATGATTGGTTGCGGCATGACTTAGCGCACGCCTGTAGTTGCGTTCTTCGAAGCCACCCTATCACCCTAAACCGTAAGTAAAGCCGCCACGAAACTGTTTCAGGGCTACTGCTGCATGGCAGCTGGCCTTGTCTCTCTTAGAGGAGACTTCTGCATGCCGGCTCCAACGAAACCTGACACTTGTCTGGCTTGGGGGTTGTTGCTGCATTTTTGGTGATCAGTGCATCTTGCAATTGGGGAGTTGCCTCGTTCTGCTCGGTTTTCGGGCTGTAGTCGTAGTTCTTGGGATTCTGAACGTAAGGGTTAAGTGTTGAGTCTACGGCCAAGTGTTTACCCCTATTTCACTGGGGTTCTGGACATTGTTGAGCAGTACGGAACAGGCTGCCCCTTACTGTCAGGAGCTCACTGGCAAACCTCGCCGAAAGGGTGGATTTAGGGTTCATCGTGTGTTTTCTTTGGTGAGTTGAAGTGTCGAGGGATTGAAGTGTAGGCTTGGGAGATCGACCAACAAAGCATCTAAATATAAACTGTTCGACCTTAAGCCCGAAGTTGATGGCTTACTTAAAGAATGGATTATGGATGTCCTACCCGTGTGCTTTTTGTTTCGGTCCTTGTTGGGGAGTCCTTCTGAGCTGCCTGAGGATTGCTTTCAGCTGCACCCTTGGTACCTGCCAGCGGGCTTCGGACTGGATTGCTGCTCTTAATCTCCTCCAGCGGGTAGACGAGGACGGGGCAGACGAGGGTTTAAGGTTTAGGGTCTAGGGTGTAAAGTTTAGGATATCATCATGACCATCACCCTGGCCCCACTTCCTTATTCGTTACCTGTATGGAGGGTGCTCCGCAGATAATATACTAGTTAGTGCTGCCTCTCTCTATTCTGTGTTACGTAGGTACTTAGGACCCACTGGGTAATGGAATGGTGGGATTTAGACTTTGCAATGGATCCTGCAAACACGAATCAGGCTCGCAAAAGTAGGACAGAAACCGAAGGGTTGAAGATGTTTACAGCCAACTATGCTTTTTGCGTCCAGCCTAAACCCCAAGCCCAAACACTATCTCATATGCATGGATTACGAAAGGTGAGCACCTGCTGATTACTCAAGCTGATGCACTAAACACAGAACCCTGAACCCCTTGTGATGGCCCAAGCCGGCTCAACGAGCTGAGATTAGTTTTTGTTTGTTTTTGTTCGTGTTTGTGTTTGTGTTTGTGTGTGTCTCTGTGTGTGTCTGGGCGGGGCTTGCAGGGGTCCACGTGCTGTCTTGGCGTGTAAGGGCTGCCTGGCAGACTTTGGGCCCTGAGCCCTAAACCCTGAACCCTAAATCCTGAACCCTAAACCCTAAACCCTCCCTAAAGCCTGAACCCTAAACCCTGAACCCTAAATCCTGAACCCTAAACCCTAAACCCTCCCTAAACCCTGAACCCTAAACCCTGAACCCTGAACCCTAAACCCAATAAACCCATCGCTAATGTTTTTGTTGTCTCGTCCTCCGGGCCCTCTAACAGCTCCTGCCAATCTTGACAATCCGACTTTGCAAGGACGGAAGGGACCCACGGAAAAATACAGAACCCCTTAAGAACACCACAAAAACCATCAACAACATTTAGGAGACCATGCGAAACTCTCACGCACTTGAAGGCTCATGGGCTGAAATTTATTTCTTCGTCACGGCTTTAACGACGCTAAACAGGGAGATGTGGTTTTCAGAGAATTGGCAACACCCCGATGGCACGCAGGAGAAATTGGAGAGCGATGTAGTGATCCAAAGCGCTGCGAAGCTTTGCATAGCTAAGGTCTGGACTTCGGAATTTGGGCTTCAGGTAAAGCAGGCGTTTAGGTGCATAGGCAACATCCCAGGGTACTTCTCCAGACCCTCGATGCTATGTACAGTCCGAGTGCAGTCCCGACGCGCTCATGCACATCCTTTTGCGACGAGATCCGTTTGGTGCCGCTGTAGGCGAGCCGTGCCGACAGGACCTGTAGCAGTAGTGCGGAATGCGTCAAAACAAGCAACCTAAGCCCTCAACCCTTGCACATCGTAAGTCTAGAATCTTAAATTTAGGCTTCATCGTAAATATCAAGGCCCCTGCAGCGCTTGAAATCCGAGAAGTGAGATGGCTAAAGCCTTGGGTGATTCGGGACCCTAATCGCCCTTGCCGCCCCGAAAGACCCAGAAACTCCAAACCCTAAACCCTAAGCCCTGTAAGCCCAAAATGCAAGCACTGAAGGATGTCTGCCTGCTCCGAAGCTTCCGCTTGGTCATCAGCACTGACACTTTGCTCTTCAGTTACGGGTTGAGAGTGTTTGGGTTTCATGTGCACCACTGAGAATTCAAGACAACAACACTTGCTTTCAAGGATTGTACTAGGGATCCAAGTATTACGGCCCTTAAAGAAGGAAAAGTTCTTAGCTTGGATCTTCACTAGGATTGAGCGGCTTTGCGTTGTTAGGTTGGGGTTTAAGCTCCCCGGTAGCGCATGACGGGATTTCGACTTTAGTGGGTTAATAAAGTGTGTCAAGCGGGCTGGCCTTACGGGTCTTAGGATTAGATCATGATGGTCTTGAATTGTCGTGCTTGGGGAAAGTTATATGAACCTAAGGTTGAAAGGTTGAGATAACCTCAACAGTTATTTGGGGCCTTTCTCGTTGCTGGTATGCAGAGAGCCTCCGCTTGCCTTGGATCGGTTTGTCCCGTGTGGTTTCATGCTTGCGTACAACGTGAGCAAGCGCACAGCCGGACCCCAGTGATATTCACAGGTTTTCTCAATCGGTACTTCATCACGTCACAGGGAATGTGCACATTTGAGACATGCTGAAAGCGACTCGGTCAACACCAAATTGGACAGTCGAGAAACTTCGCTTACACTTCCGGAAAAACCGCTCCTGTCTGCCGTTTCTCTTCCACCCCGTGCGAAGCTTCTCAACCTACATGCGACAAGCATGAGACACCGGCAACCACAAGTCACAAGCCCATCAACGCGGCACATGATGTCTACTGAAACTTCGGAGCCCTCCGCCTGGCTGTGGCCAACCCGAAACACCAAGATCTCGAGCTCTCGCCCCGAATGGCCTGGGCTTTCCAAAGAGAAAGGCCCGCAAGAGCCTAAACCGCCTTCCCTACATCCCAAAACTCGAAGCCCTGAACCTAGACTTGAATTCTGACCCCTTTTGTTCCCTGAGCCACAAAACTCAGAGGTTCATCCTCCACTCCCTGCGCTGTCGCTCCACAGACATGGATGCGGTGATGTTGGGCACCGCTATCCGTGTGTGTGGCAAGGTCGGGCTTTTCAACTCGACGGGATCCTTCTAGGGGTGTGATAAGACTGCGGATTTAGTATGTGTTTTGTGAAGAGTGTAAAGAGTGTAGCTGGCACCATCAGAGCCTCAGTGTTTCGGCTCAGTACAGGATCAAGGCTCTATCAGAGCTTTGGGATTTGATCATTTAGCTGGTTAGGGTTTGGGGTTTAGGGTTTAGGGTTTAGGGAATTCAGAACTTTCCGTTTAGGGCTCTCGCACTCTGAGAGTGTCATGGCCTCGAGAGACTCAAGACTACGGAGCCTTGATGTTAAAGACTCTTGATTGCAAGGACCAAGGCAGATACACCCAAAAGCCATGCGCCCGAGCCTTCGATTGTACGGCAGGCCTTTCTATGGCAAGCCGCCTGGGCCTTGCTATTTGAGGCAGCGACCAAGTTTAGGTTAAGAGGGTGGGTCCATGGCTATTTGTTGATGCTTGCCGTGTCGACTGGATGTTCTGAGGACTAGGGCTGAAACAGCGGTCAGCAAGGGCTGTGCGCTGAGATTGCTGTACCTCAGAGCCTTAGCCTCACGCACATGTCATGGCCACCGTTAGGGCTTGGGGTCTTAGGTCTATTACAGCAAGGAGGCTTCCTGCAAAGACTGAAGAGAGAAGACTAACGTGTTCATCCTTGACGTATTCAATTTGGGTCATCCTTTTGAATCTGTGTTGAACCTGGTTTGCAATTATGCAATCATCGGAAAGACTCCCGGATACGTTTTACTGGATGGCCAGAGCAGAAAAAAACACGACGGCAAGTAGGGCAGGATTCCCAGCAGTGTATCCCCAACTAGATTGTTTTCAACCACATCACTCTTACTGAGTCCCCTGATCCTTTTAGTAGTGTGCTGTCGAGATCGCGGCATGGCGAATTGACTTTGCTTGCTTCCTTTCCAAGGGGCTCTGTCAATCCTAAAAGGAAGGGCACATTCGGGCTGATAGTTCTTCGCATGGCGGCTGCAGAAGACTCCCTGCACCCCCCAAGACTCCGAAGCCTGGGCCCAAGAGACGAAAGCCCCCAGCTCCAGGCACAGGCAGCGACGACAAGAGCGAGCTTGCAGCTCGCTAGCGGATCTAGAGTTTAGGGCTTCGTGTTTGGAAGGGTTCTGAAAGGAATTTTGGAAGGGTTCTGAAAGGAACACATTATAAGTTTAGGGTTTTTGGGTTTAGGGTTTAGGGTTATAAGGGGTTTAGTGTAAGTTCTTTATCTAGACGCTACAAACGCTACCCTTCCTTGAGCCAGAGAGACAGGGAGCGACACGCTGGACTAATCAGGTAGCGTCGGGCCGGGGGGGGTAAGCCCTCAGTAGGTTTAGGTTTTGGGGTTAGGGTTTTGGGGTTTCGGCTTGGGGTTAAAGTCTTCTCGGGAAGACCGTTCTTGCTGGTGGACTAGTGTACGCCCCCAAACCCATGACAGGGAAAGTGCCGTATAATCCAGGGTTGTTGAAGGTACTACAAGGTTCAGCTCGTCCACGATTTAGCAATGTTAAAAAAGACGATCAGGTCCGTATGGATGCCACAAACCCTAAACCCCGAGGGAGCATCTGAGCATGAGGGTGGGCAGTGAGAGGGTTTCTTTGTAACGTGGCCATATGGGGGTTTCCGAAAATTAGGGGTACCGTATTTTGGGGTCCTTAGAATCAGGATCGTACTATTTAGGGTGCTATATTGGGGTCCCCTATTTTCAGAAACTCCCATATGCTCACGTTATCTCTGGCCCACTGGCCTTCCGGTTGAGACTTTGGTGGATTGGTCGGAAAAAGGAGCCCCCCCCCCCCCCCCCNCCCCCCCCCCCCCCGCTAAAAAAAAAAAAAGCGTTACAAAGCCTCGACCCGACAAAAAACCATTCCAAGCCTTTGAAGCCGAAGAGCCACCGACGAAATCCCAGTCTTGAACCTCTTAAACAGTCAGAAGCCCTACACCACCAAACCCCAAGCCCTAAATCATAAAACCCAAACCTTATATTTCCCTTGAGGATTGCTTTCAACTCGGCACTCGATGCGTGTGAGAAAGCTGCTAAGTGGCAGCAGGTATCTCAGAAGAACTTAGGTTTGTGGCTGCTGTTGTCAAGTTTCGGGTCTCAGAGTTGGGGGAGTTTAGGGCTTAGTGTCGAGGCTATGAGGTTTTAGGGTTCCTTTAAGGTGATCTATGAGGGTTCCACAATAAGGATCTATAGGGTTTGGGGCTCCGGGGCTTTAGGGCTTCAAGGTTTTAGGGTGTTCGGGGTTTCTTAGGGGCTTCAGGCTTGAAGGGATTAGGGTTTAGTCTTCTCTTGTTACGGGAAGTACACTGGGCTGGCGCACCCCCAAGAGACGTCAGCCCCCAGGCCCTAAACCCTAAACGCCCTAAACCCCCACAGACATCAACATACCGTAGTTCAGCCCGCTAAACCCCACGAAACCCGAAGCCCTAAACCCTAAACCGGGTCCTCAGTTGAAGGATTTCAAGATCTCTTGGTATTTATAGAGCCTGCTGGGGGGTGTGGAAAACCGTGCCGCTTCAGACGGTGACTGTCTTGGGAGTCGTTGAGAAGGCGCTAGCTGAGGATTTGATACATAGAGTTCTGAATCTTGAGAAACAATCATACTCCGGATCTAAAGCCTTATAGCATGCCCCAAAATCATTCTGTAATGCTTAAAGTCGGTCCTAAATGCTCGAAATCTGACACCACACAATCCTCAATCCCTTAAGCTTGTGGGTTGAGTTCCTGAGCTTTCAACATCCTTGGGTTTGCCACTGTTGAGACCCGCAGGTTACGACTTTGGCTGTCTGATGCCTGGATAGCTCGCTTTAGGGTATGCATTTACTTAACACATCTTGGTAGCAAGCTTCCCAAGAGTATGAGATGCTGGGAAGGTTAAGGCAGGACTCCAAGCCCTAGGCCCTAAGCTGCCACCCTCACGGAGCCAGAGCCGATATCCTCAAATGATGAAAAGCCTGAGAATCTAAAGCCCTAATGACTCCTCATACCCAGTTGCCCGAAGCCCTAAATGGCGAACCCGCCAAGACCAGGCTTTGCAGCTTCTCGGCGAAATGAAGCGACTGCGCGTTGATCCGGACGTCGTCTCCCAGAATTCGGTGATCTCGTCGATGGCCACTGGACGTCTTGGTGTTGGGTTGCCTATCTGTAGAGAATTTCTAAGATGACTGGAGGAACGTAGAGAAGCTTCTCAAGGAATTTGGGTGAGCGGCTGTTTTCATGGCCTTGCATCTACGGGTGGGGATTTAAGGCATGTAGAGCTTGCAGGGCTTAGTATGAACTGCGGGAGGTCTCTAGCCTTCTGGATTCGGGTGCAATTAGGGGTAGCTTGGCCCGGCTGTTCTGCAGAAATGCCCCAGGCACTGGAGTGGGAGCAGGCTATGTGCTTGTTCCGTGGGGTCCAATGCCCAGATGCCATCACATACACCACAGCCATCAGTGCTTGCGCTGCTGCTTCACAGTGGCAAGTCGCATGTTCCCTGCTGCTTGGAGCAACTTTCGGCAGCGGCTTAGGCGTGCTGCGTGGGCAGTGTAGGACTCAAGATGAATGAGGGCATCGGGTAGGGCACGGCTCGGATGTTCAAAATTCATGGTAACAAGGATTCCTAGTTGTTGAAAATGTGTTCCGATTGTTGACTCTAATTACGATGAAGAGGACTCAGGGTATCCTGCCTCTACAAAACCCCAAACCTGCCCCTACAAAACCCCAAAACCGCCTAAACTCTAACTGCCAAACCATGAACCCTTAACTCATAATCGAGAGGCCAGATTTGTTCTCCAGGCACAAAAGAGAGTAAGCCCTCATTGCCATGAGCTCCACAGAACAGCACTGCGAATCGCAGCCCCGAGTCCCTAAATCCAGAAGCTTCAGTCATATATGACAGTCATTATTATACTTCGATACTAGTACTAGTACTAGTACTAGTAGTACTAGTAGTACTAGTACTACTAGTACTAGTACTAGTACTAGTACTACTACACTACTACTACTACTACTACTACTACTACTACTACTACTACTACTACTAGTATTGAAACATTGCATGTTCATTATATGTCCAGGCTCCGAGCATCAACTCTCCACCACCCGAGCCTTGTCACCTACAATGCTGCCGCCAGCGCTTGCGCCAATGGGGGCGCCTGGCAGCAGACACTTCAAGTGCTCCACCTTGCCCAAGAGGAAGGTGGGAGTCGTGAGGTGTATGCGTGCTAGGGCTTTGGGGCTGAGGGGCCTGGCTGGGGGTTTAGGCTTGGGTCTTCGTAGGGCTTATGGTTTTTGGAGTTTAGGGTAGGGCTCTTGAGGATTTGGGGGACTGGTGTGTGGCCCAACAACCCACCACCCGTGCAAAACGATCGCTTCAAGCAAGAGCGCAGCACTTACGACCAGTACCCTAAACGACAGACCCTCGGGCAAGACAAACTTTTGAACAGAGGCAGGTGGTGGTTGATGGTTTAGGAGCTACTTGCTTCTGGGGAAGTAGGCAAGGCATGATTGAGTCCATGAGCTCGGACAGTGATTTTTCCGGCCGTCCCTTCTGTCCCCAACCCATCGTGTCATCCAAGGAGGTCGAAGCAACCACATATGATTGATTCCGAAACCCCTATGCAAGAGCACTCCTAGCCAGCCTCATGAACCCCTAAACCCTGAACCCCTAAACCCTGAACCCTAAACCCTAAACCATGGTTGCAGACGAATTCCATGCATGGGGTTCTGTGGGGGTTTCGTAGGTTTTCCGTCTCGGACTTTAAGCCTCAGAGCCCCAACCTGCAAAGCCTCAGAGCCTAAAGCCCTAGCCCCAGAAGCCTTTTCGGGTTCGGGGGCTTAGGCTTTAGGGTTTAGGGCGTCTCGCCGCGCAGCGGCAGTATTTTCTTGTAGGATGGCGCCCCTACACTCCCAGGATTGTGAGGGGGCGGCATATCCACGTCTAGACGCAAGGTTGCAATCTCTTGAGAAAACAATTGCAAATTGGTTTCTATTACTGTTCCCCCCTGCTGTGAACTTACACAGGCTACCACCCAAAATATTACCTTTTAGGGTTTAGGTTGGCGGCCCTCAATTCCCACCTCTGCCTTGGCCGCGGGGCTGGGGGGGGCCAGGGGGCCGGGGGGCCAGGGGCTTGGCTCGAGGGGGCCATTCCTGGGTCCTGGAATCTGCCGGCTGGTGCTTGGGAGGGTTTCTGGGCCCTTTTTCTAGGGGGTGCCAAAAGGAAATGCCCACCGAAGGTTTTTATCGTTTTGAAAATCGAGGGAATTCCCCGCTGAAAATAGGGGCGCCACCCAGGTGGCCCAATGGCATGGCTCAGCCCTGGGGGCTTCATTTGACCACTCTCCAATGGCTCCACCCATTGTCCATCCAAGTAATGGTGTCAATCACTGCCGGACGTCTTCTGGGTCCAGGCACCCTAGAAAAAGGGTGGGTACGGCCTAAGCAGGCCTGGGTGGNAATGGCTCCACCCATTGTCCATCCAAGTAATGGTGTCAATCACTGCCGGACGTCTTCTGGGTCCAGGCACCCTAGAAAAAGGGTGGGTACGGCCTAAGCAGGCCTGGGTGGGAATTTAGGGTTTAGGGTTTAGGGTCTAGGGTTTCGGAATATCTTGAAGGCTTCAGGGTAAAGCGCTGGCCTGATCCGTGTTTCCGGTTTCCCACCAACTCCAGATTCCCCTCAACCCGAAAAGCAATCCTTTGGGGTTTGGGGTTGCAGGGCATCCCTGAACTCAACTCTCTGTTTTGCAGAAAATCACTGGAGCCCGTCGGAATAATGAGCAAGAGTGTCCGAACATAGGCCTTGTTATAGGTATACCATACTTACCGTGAGTAATTACACATCTTATACCCGCAAACCATGTTCCAACTATTAAAGCCCCTATATTTGCAGGTTTGGAGTTGGACGTTGTGTCCTTCAGCACGGCAATGAGACTGGGCCAATATGTTTGTGTTTGGCTCAACCCCTACGGTTCAGGGTTTCGGGTTTAGGGTTTAGGGTCCCTGTCTACAGCGTCAGCCTTAGGTTTGTGGTCGTTATTTGATTCAACCCCGTCCCGGAAGCTTGGTTTCTTCTTGCTTGCAACCCTTCCGACTGAATGCTCGTGGCGATCATCCCGGCGTTGATATCCTCGTTAAGCCGAAGCCCCAAGACCCGACTTTAAACCCTAAACCAAATTCGAAGCCTAAGCCTCGAGCTCAACACTGCTGATAAAGAAAGAACCGTAAACCCCAAACCTAGGACCCAACGCGTGCAATCCTTAACCCCTAAACCAAATCCAGCCCCTTAAACGTTACACCTTGGATTTAAAAGTTTTACGTAGTATTCAGCCTCAAACCCTCGGCCCCAAGCTCTAAACAACCAAGCCCTAAACTCCCTAAACCCCAAGCCATGTCTCACCGTCCTGTATGTACTTGCCTGTCGACCTACACGCATGCACTAGGAGGTCTCGTGACATCCCTGCCACATGTCCGACCCTTAAACCCCACAACCCTACACCCTTAAACCACTAAACCCTAATCCTCTAAACCCCCAAACCCTAAACCCTTAAACCCCCAAAACCCCAAACCCTGTACCCTCACTCCTGAAAGCCCTAAGCCTTGAACCTGCCTTAGGAGAAGCTGCAGTCGGTCTTCGGAATGGCTGCAAGCCTGGCTGCTCTGCCAGGACTGTGCGAGACTTTGGTATGGTTTGTAGGGTTGTGTTATATATATACACACACACACACATATACTCTCTCTATATATATATAAAATATAATACAGATGCACGTGTATATTTATGTACATACTCTCTGTGTGAGTATGTGTATCTATATATATATATGCATCTAGAGTGTGTGTGTGTATATATATATATATTATATGCAACGTGCAACTGTCATATTTTGGGTTGAGGGCGCTTGCATGGTTTCGATTTTCGGGCTGTGGGGGTGCAGGTGGTTTAGGGGGCCTGCAGGCCTTTCGGGCGCCAACAAAACTGAAGAGAACTTCGATGCGACGTTCATCAATCTTTCGCTGTTTGCTCCTAAACCCTTAAGCCACAACCGTCAACCATAAACCACGGTTCTCCCAGCCCTAAACCCTCAACTCTAAATCCAGGACCTCTTCGAAGAGACCCTGGAGCTGGATACCATCACATACAGCACCATTATCGAGACCTTCGAGGTCCTTCTACGGGGATTCGGTGTAAGATCTCTAAGATGATGGGTTTCGTGGTTCTGTTCAGTGTAGTTCGTAGTCCTTAAAGCAGTCCTTCCATATGTTTCCCAATTTTTGTATGCTTCAAGTCTAGAGTTAGGGTGCTATGGGGTACAAAGTTGGGTGTTGAGAGTTTCGTGCAGAGGCGACCTGGGGCCCAGTATCTGAGTTCAGAAATTGGGGCTAGGACGTTGGACTTCAGGACCTTCTTTCGATGGCAGTTCACACTATTCTTATTATTATTGTTCTTTCCATCATCATTACGATTACGATTCTTGCTATTGCTGTTTTTATGTTCTTGTTATTACTATTGTCATTATTACTGACCTTCTGGTTTAGAACAGTGGGTTGTTGCAGCTCAGAAGCATGCGCAAACGGTACGCTGCTGATCCCCACTCAATCCGAAAGCCTAAGCACCAAACCCTCGGCAGACTAAGCCCTCAGCCCAAGTATGTCCCTAGTACCAGTATGCCCTAATGATCCCTATATATGTAGCATAACATACCCAAAACCCTATTCGAACTATCATGTCGACGACCAGGCTGCTGACAAGTGGGAGCCCGCCTTGCAGCTCCTTCAGCACGCCCTCGCGAGCAGCTTAAGGGCCGATCCAATCATGTGCCTGGGACGGCTTCGGGAGTTGTCGTGGTTTTGGGGCGGGATTCACCCACATCATCGCCTTACGGTTCAGAGCAGCGGCAGTGCGCGACACAGCGTTTCCAGCACCGAATTTCGTCCCGTTGTGTAGGGCCCTGCCAACCCTTGAAGCATAGACCCCTTGCGCGGCTCGAGTACACCCAAGACACTCAGATCGTAAACATTGGCCTGCCCCCTCAGGCCGGTCTGGGTTCCATTGCAGCATTGGATTCTGCTGTTCTCTTTGGTTCCATATACCAGAAGTGCGGCAAATCGTTGTACCTAGATCTTCAAACGCTCTGAGTACATGATTTCAAGCCTGAAGCCCCAGACCACTGCCAGCAAAACACTGCTTTGACTCCTTGGTCCTGGGAAAACAGGTATGGCTCCGCAGTGAGGGTTTGTCAGGCCACGACACAGTGACTTGTTCGCATTACCTAACCAGAAAACCCAAAAGAAATCCTAAACCCTATAAGCCCTCAACCCAAAACCAAACCCTGCGACGGGAAAAAAGAGTTTCAAGGTTTCGGCTAGGGCGGAGGACTACAGGGTGGCACCGTTCGGGTTGAGGGATGAAATGGCTGGGGCCAGCGAGGGATCAGACTCGACAAAGCCTAAACGAAATCGGAATAGAAAATGTGAGACGGATAGATCTGAGGTGGGAGCAGGCTCTTTGCCTCCTGCAGGTGCCGAAGCAGCCGACTGAGGCAGAATGCATCAGAATGCTGTGCCTTAGGATATCGGGTTTAGGGTTTATAGGGATTTCGAGTTTAGGGTTGAGGGATTAGGGCAAGAGATAGGGTTGGAGGCGTTCAATTCCTTTACCGATTTCTACGCTTGCATTCCTAAACGCTGAAACGCTGAAGCTCAGAACCCTAAAGCCCACACCCCTCAACTCCAAACCCTTTAACCCTGCCCTAAAGCCTGAAATCTTATTCCATAAACCCAGAATGCAACACCCCGAATTCCCAAACCCAACTCCTGGTCAGGCCAGCTTCGTATCGGCGATGAGTGCCTGCGAACGAGCTTCTTCCTGGAGCGCTGCGCTGCAGATCCTTGAGGTCAGGTTGAGGGTTTAGGGTTACAGGGTTTAGGGTTTAGGGTTACAGGGTTTAGGGTTTAATTTTACAGCGTTTGGGGTTTGGGGTTTAGGGTTACCGGGTTTAGGGTGCAGGTTGAGGGGTTTCAGGGTTCAGGGTTGTCGGTGTTTCAGCTCAGGGCTTTAAGGTCGGGGGGGTAGCCAGAGACTCCATGGGGGACCCTGAGTCAAGGGGCTTGCTTAACCCTAAACCCTTCGACCCTCGACCTTAAATTACCCATAGGCCCCATAGTAGGAGTAGTCCCTTTTGGGGACTACCTTATAGGGTTCTAAATATGAACCCCCAAAAGGAACTACTATGGGGCCTATGGGTAGCTCATTAAAGGATCCCGTCCCTGCTGTACTTCTGGGTGGGCGAAGTTTTGAGATCCCAGTATATGTGGGAGAGTAAGTGTTCGGTGGGGGTTTCGGTTTAGGTAAGGGCGTGTCATAGAAGGATACCATGTCGGGTTTACGGTGTAGAAGTTCTGCATTTCGGGCTTAAGGTGTGGCAGAGTATGGTGCTTTTCGGAGAGTTGAGGGCTTGGTGAGGGTGAGGAGATTTGGCTGCATCAGGTTTAGTATGGGGGTTGACGGCGGGTTTGGGGCTTGCCAATCACTTCTATGAACTCTGAAACCCAGAACTTAACTTGAAACCACGAGGACATGAGCTTTGCCCGGCTTGGGCCCAATCTCATCGCCTTCAACACAGCACTGAGTGCCTGTGCCAAAGGATCGCAGTGGATGCTGCTTGGCGTCAGAAACCTTACGCTCTCAGCCCTTGAACAGTCAACCTTAGGACCGGAACCCTTAAACTGAACCCCCAAGCCTTAAACAGCCTAAACCCTGAACGCCCCTGCCTGAACCCTTGAACCCTTGAACCGTGCCGCTACGCCCAAAGCCAGAACCCTCAACTCCCAATCCGACAGCATTTCTCAACTCCAGCCCGATCCTAGACGTGTGAATCAGTGGTGAAAGTGGCCTTCTGTATAGTCTTCGTAGTCATTCTATGATGCACCAAACGCCTTACAAGCAGGGCCGACAGGGTTCTACATCTGGGATTCGAAGAGGTTTGGATTGGAGGCTCCGGAGCTTAGGAGTTTGCGGTTTTAGGGTTAGGGGCCGGTTCGGGGTTTAGTGTTTAGGGTTTAGGGTTTAGGCTGAGGAGTTTTACGAGCTCATGTAAAGAAGCCGCTGCAGGCGATCCGTTTGAGATATTCGCAAGGGTCTCTCCAACAAAATTTCAAGCGTCGTGGGTTGACAATCTTCAGCTGACTTCGGATTCCCTTAGGGCCTTTGGGTTTCGTCGGTCTGCGCCGGTCTAGGGTTTTGGGGGTTTGGGGCTTCCACTTCCCGGTACGCTCAGTGTCTGAAAACGCTTCTCCGAGCAATTGCTAAGCCAAGCATAGCCCATCACCATTTCGAAGGACGGCATTTAGATCTCCATACCCTTAGTCATTAGTCATACCTGAACGCGAACCCCCTGCCCTAAAACATCCCTATATAACCCTGAGCACGGACAACTCTGAATCCGCAAGCCCGGCACCCTCATCTCCTGAGCCTCATAATACAGGGGCCTAAATAATTGCCTACATGATTTGGCGGCTCCTTATTAATTACAACTATAGTATAATGGGTCCCAAAACCCTATTCTAATTGTTAAGGCCCTTAAACTACATCCTTTATAATAGCCCTTACAGTCCCCCTTAAAGGAACCCTATTCTAATTATTAAAAGGCCCCTATATCATTCCAATTCGGTTTATCCAGCCATTCGTCCGAGGCAGGCGCTCGTGTTCTTCGAGGGCCTTGGGGCGGCTGTCGTGAAGCTGGAGTCTTGGTGGGTGATAGGGTTTAGAGTTTAGGGTTTAGGGGTTTAGGGTTTAGGGGGTTTGGGTTTTGACAACGACAGAGACAACATGCTAACTAGGGCTCTGTAGGGCTTAACGGTGTTTAAATTTATCATATGAGGCTTAAAGTGTTCGAAGGGCTTCAGTTTGTTCTGTTCCGTTCTTGGAAGTGTCCGGCGACGCACTCTCGAAAGGGCTTCAGTGTTATCATCAAGTCAAACAGTGCTTTGGCTTTGAGGCTAGGGCTTGGGGTCTACGAGTTCAGGGCTCTAGAGCGACAAGGCTTCAGGTTCAGAGGTTCGAGCCTGCTTCAAGCCACAAAGGCAAAGGATCCAACCTGAAGCCAGCCCGGTAGTCTTGGGGCTTCAAGCTTTACAGTTAAGACTCTTAAGACTTCAAGGCTCAGTTAAGGCTACCGTCCCAAAGAGATCACAAGTTAGGGTTTAATAAGAACTAGTGCTGCGAAGTGGCTTGGTTTGAAAGGGCTTTGTGAGCGCGTGGAAGTGCGTCTGGGTGTTTCTAATTTTAAACTACACAGAATCGCTTGGACCTAACAAGGATGGCTAACCCTTCACTCTGAACCCTAAGACCAAAACAATAATTCTTACACCGATCTCAGGATGTCATCACTTACGGCACCGCCATCACTGCCTGCGAGGCAATCTCTGAAGTGAACTGGGCATTTGTCTTGCCTTTTTTTGCAGGGGTCCTGGGAGTAAGGATCCTTGGATCTGCAGGGTGTCTGGTGTTTAGGATTTGATAGGGTTTATGTGGCTGAGGTTTGCTTCGGGTCTAGATCCGTTGCCTCGACTTACTTCTATTCGTTGTAACGACCGTCTTCCAAATGCAAGTCCGAAGTTCAGAAGTTTGCTTAAAGACCCTGAAAATTGGTGGAGTTGTGTAACCCCCGCTCCCTCCCCTCCCCGCCACATCGCATCGCACGGCCAGTACGCAATGCCAATGAGCCATGCATCTGATGCTTTCCAATGCATCCTCGTACTGACACAAGCCTCACGTAGAGGTAGATGATTTTGTCGGTCAGCTGAAAATCCCAAAAAAAGCCGGAAAGCCGCGCGAGGAAGCTTCGAATTGGTCCCTGGCATTGTCGTTCTTGGAACTGATGTTGTCGCCACCGGCTGGCACTTAAATAGTAGCCCTTACTGTAGCCTCTTGTAGTGACCCCTCTGTGCTATCCTGAAGTGATTGGGCTTTGGTCTCTTTGTGGCTCGCTGCCTGAAGCCCTTCATTCTTCACGCCCGAAATTCCCAAAGCCCAAAACTCAAACTCTGCAGCCCCGAAGCTCAAGCACAAAGCAGGCGTTTCTTTTAAGGTGAAGAGGTACTGTTCAAGGTTTAGGGCGGAGCAGGTGATCTGCATCGGAATTTGGATTTCGGATGCCCTCAAGCTTTGCCTGCATCAGGGATGCTTAGGGGGCAGGGTTTAAGCTAAGGGTAGGGTAAACATTAAACCCCAAATAACCTACCTCCTAGGGTTCCTCATTATAGCTTCCTTATATAAGCCAAAGATAATAAATAATAAGGTAGGTTCTTTAAGGTGTTGGGTGCAGGGGCTGGAGGGCAATCCAGACCAAGGAGACTGCTTGAGCCAAGTCTGATCGCCTGCAACGCCTCGATTAGCGCCTGCGAGAAAGCAGCGCAATGGCAAAAGGCACTGCAGCTTCTGCATGAGATGGATCTGGCGATGCTCGGCAAAAACTCCAAGCCCCAGGTTGTGTCCAAATTAAACCGCATCCAATGTTCATTCATCCAGACGGTCGCTGGCTAATTCCTTCCTTACATCCTGCCTGAATTCACTCTTGCGTTCAGTCAGTAATTTATGAACTTATGAACTCATGCGTTCGTTCATTCGACAAGTCATTCATTGGTTCAATCATTCATTCATGCATGCCTTTTGCATTCCTGCGTTCCTCCCTTCGTTCAGTCTTTCGTTCGTTCATGCAATGACCACTGACAAAATTTCATGATGTCTTTCATTCATGCCATTCTTCCTTAAACCCTCTCATCTGACGATCCATCCATGCATCCGCCATTCAGCCATCCACGCGTGATTCATCCTGGAATCATTCATTCATCCATTCTAATTCTAGCGTCGATCCCGCCATCCAACCATCTCTTCATCCATTCTTCCTTCCTTGCTTTCAGTCATTCAACGTGCTTTGGGTAGGTGGCGTGAAACTGCACAAATCAAGGTGTTTGGTGTAATGGCCTGTTTTCGTACACATCACTGAGGCGGCGAGCTTTCCAGCACCTGTGGATTTGAGAAACCCTAAGCCCTAAGCTCCATTCCCAAGTCTGAGTGTTTGGGGGTTTAGCGTTTCGGGGTCTGAAGCTTGGCTAAAAGGCGCATTCTCGCGGAAAGCCCAACCCACACGCAAATGATGGGTATACTCCTGAAGAAATGCTTTGCAAATTCTGTCGGCTTTTCGAACGCTTGTACCTTGCGGGCTAGCAGCAGCCTATCTGGTAAACCTTGAGGCACCCAGACTGTAACAGTAACATTGAAATCCCAAATGTGAAAGGGGTCGATTTGTTGTATGTATGTAATTGTGTATGTATCCGTGTATGTATGTATGTACATGTGCTGCCACTTCGCCCGACATATGAGAAATGTGAGATGTACATGTGCATGTATATGTATATGTCTATGTGTAATCATTCGTTTAAGGAGACCGAATAATCGATGGCAGATAGCAATTTGAAACCTCCAAATACTCAGGCATCTGAAGCCTGACATCATTTCCTTCGATGCAGCTATCAGTGCGTGCGAAAGGGCTGTGGCGCGCTTGGGCGGAGAATGCCGTCACTTCCTTGAACTTGAGAAGAAGAAAGGCAACTTGCTCGAAATCTTCACGACTCGGATATCGAATAAGAAACCAGAATAAGACCAACTGGATAATCATGTGAAAATATACAATGAGTCTGTTGGGTTCAATAGGCATCTTCATAATCATGCGGGTTCAATAGGTACTTTCATAATTACATTCAATAATTTCCATATATCTATAGCGTCTCTATAATTCTATAGATTCTCTGATTTTTTCTCTTGATTTAGAATACATTATTTTAAACTAAAGTATGATATATAATATTTCTAATAAGTAGCATATTTGATAAAAATATTACAAAGTTTAAATAATGTATATTAAATATTTTGTGGTTGGTTATAATTTGATATAGAAAAATTCTATTTTATCTAAATTTTTAGGTCTTCAAGTTTTGAGAATTCTTATATTTATAATCCTTGGTATTTTTCGAAATAAATCGAATATAGAAAATATGAGAAAAACTATATATATATCATAAATAGTATTCTCTAATAAAATGGTGTCGTGCTTGTTACGTCTAGGATTCTGTTCTCACCCCTGCCCCCTTATAATTTGGTCCTTTTCTTCGTTTCTTCGTGAAAGCCTCTTGCATGGATGTTTCGCGTGTCTAAACTCTTGGAAATTGAAGTGTCGCGAGCACTTCTCTCGGAACTAAAATACCTGAAACTTTGGTAGTTTTAGGAAGTCTCGCGGTATTAAAAGCTTCTAAATTGTGGTAGCTTTAGTGGGATATTCTCGAAGTAAAAAAAAATTCAGGTTTTTTGACGGAGGCTCTAACGCAGTGCGTGCTGAATGAAGTCAGGTATCAGTCGCATGTCAGGGTTCGTGTCCGGTTCATGTCCGATTCTGGTCCGGTTCGTGTCCGGTTCGTGTCTGGGTTCGTGTCCGGTTCGTGTCCGGTTCGTGTTTGGGATGGTGGTTGGGTTAGTGTTCGGGTTCGCGTTGGGTGCGCGACCAGGTTTTGGTCCGGGTTCGTGTCCGGTTCGTGTTTGGTTCGTGTTTGGTCGTGTTTGGTTCGTGTCAGGTTCGTGTCGGGGATCGTATTCGGGTTCGTATCCGATTCAATTGGATTCGTGTCCGCTTCATATTTGATTCGTATTTCATTCATATGTTTCATACGCGTCTCGTGATTATGCAGATTCATTTTGAAAATAATATATATTTATATATATATTCTTAAAATTATATTCGTTTAATTTGAAATTCAGAAAATATAGAATTAAGATTTCATAAATATTTCTAATTTTTTTATGAGAATTTAGGAACAGGTTTTAGTTATTCATTATTTTAATGCTATATATTTATAAATCTAATAATAAAGGATTCCATAATCTCTCGAGAATAAAATTAATATAGGATTTCTTTAAATTACGAGAAATTATATAGTTAATCTTATATTTCATTATGATAATTATAAGAGGGGGGAGACGCGCAAACCCGGCAATTGATAGGTATTTCAATATTTTCAAGGGCTTTGTAGTGATTTGGAGTTATTCGAATTTGTATATGATAGTCTAAGTCTAGAATTTATATTATTATTATAGTGTCTCACTTCTCGCGCTCGTTTCTAATAATAAAGATAAATCTTAATATTGTCGGTATATCGGGCTAGGATGAGTTATAAAAATGGAGAGAAATAAGATATGGAAGACTCGGCCCGGCCGGCGCCTTCGACTCTTCGACCTATGATACGCTATTAAAACTAGCACGTCTTACGCGTCGGTCTGGGAGCGTTCATGTCGCCTTGGGAGCCAGTATGCTGGAAAAATCAATATAGCGGCACGTCGGTCTTCGCGAACGGTGGATTTCTTTTTTTCTGGCCCGAAATCTAGAAAACGTTGACGGGGGCCGTGAATTTCTATAACGTGCCATTTCTCTCAAATTTTACGGCTCATCCTGGCCCTAAGCGTCGAAAATACCGCCGTGGCCGAAATTTTCTACGTATATGGGCGAACCGGGGGGGAAAGGCGGGTTTTCCGCGGAGCCCGTGAAATGAGGGAGTCTGGAAATTATGCCACGGATCAATTAGAATATCACCTTTATAAAAAAAGCAGAGTTTAATAACGGAAACTCACCCCCAAATTTCCCCCGTTCCCCCCCCCCCAAAAAAAAATATCGGCCACAACGGTATTTTGGGCACTTCGAGCGCAGATGTGCTGTAAAAAATCAATACAAACGGCATATCGGGGTCTTCGCGCGATTTTGTCCGAAGCCCAGGATGAGCTGTAAAAACCAGTATAAACGGCGCGTCGCCGCAGCGACGGCGCCGATACGCGAGGTGCTTGAGGTGTAGGAAATATAGCTCCTGAGGCTAAATTTGCTGTTTCTGTTTTCCTTTTTCTACCTCTTTTCCCGCTCCTCCACCCGATTTCGGGCTTCTTCCATGTTTCGTTTATGCAGCCTGTGCTGGCTTCGACTCAAGTGACGTACAACGCGCAAGGGGCCTGCCTGTCTCGTATTATCGTGCGTAGATTGTAAGCCTCGGGACGAGCCGCGAGAGGTTTGTCCTCTCATTTCCGTTCGATATATATTATTATAGAGAGTTTTATTCATTCTCGGGGGGTTGTTCATATTAGATCTCTTATTTGAATTATCTCGTGAAGTATTTCTAATGCCGTTTGTCGGCCATAATAAACGAAATTGAATGAGAGAATCTTGCCCGACGAAGCGGATAACGATATATCGGAGATGTCATGGAGGTCTGAAAGTATTCCTTGGATTGCGCAAGCCCCTGAATTACCTCCTGACCCCTGGGATACGAATGACCCGTGGGCAGCATCGATACCATGCAGGCCGGCACCTCCCCATCCCGGTCGGCGCGGCGACTTCTTTTCGCCAAGTGCCACCGCAGCGTACGAGCGTAATAGAATCTTATTCGTTTGCCGACCCTTGAGATATTCCTACAAACGATCCCTACGGTGTAAAGAGGCAGACGCAGACACCAAGAGGGCAAAGTGCGGGACAGCAAAGTCAGGTGGTTATTGAGCAGTGGGCGGAGGATTCGTGGGAGCCTCGCGTCGCAGATCCGTATATGCAAGGACGACAGGAGTTATCTCAGCCGATTCCGACGGGGGCGGCATACGTGTGTGTAGGCCGCGATGCAAGTAACCGGGTATTGCGCTGTATCGCCTCGGCCTAATTCATAGGTTGGTGGAAAAGACTCGTGGTTATTGTCGTGGATGGCTCCGTGCAGTGCCCAGGCGTGGTAGCAGCAGTGCTCTTTATGGAGCACTATATAATATAGCTTGCAATTGGCCATAGCTTTGCTCGAATTTCGCAATTTACCGACTATCGCGATAGGGGCTCCGCAAGGCCGCGGTCTCCTCCTCCCTCTCTTCCCGATGACACGGTTTTAGAATTGTTGGGGCGGCAGGCCTCTAATTAGTCAGAAAGGCATGGTCAAGGATATACTATTCCTGTAGGTGACTCCTTGGCAACGGAAACACGACCTATTTCCGATAGCAATATCGAATTCCTTAGATTCTTCACTAGCGCCGGCAAAATGAGCGGCCCCTTGACCATCGAAGTGCGGAAGAAATATAATATCGAGGGCGCTCAATTCCTGGAATAGATCAATCTTTCTTGTCCTGTCTGCCAAGGAAGGCCTGGCCTTTCTTAGACACCACCACCGATTTTTTAGTCCGCGTCGAGTTGGTAGATGGCGCCATTATTAGTTTACAGTGTCAGTAGCACAAGCTCGCCGGCGACATGGAGGGATTTTATTTACGTGAAGGGATTCCCGCGTGATCAATTGCTACCTAGGGATCTAATGATTAATATTAGCGAGACCTATAATGGTGCTATTATCGAGAGTATTGTACCAAATTGAGGCCACGCCCATCAGAGAGATTCTACTCTCGGGGCCTGTTGCTACTCTAGGCTGGGAGATCTAGCATTTCTCGCTGGACTTCTGTTAGGCCCTGCATTTGTCCCGCCCCGGGTGACACCGTGTCTGCTTGGTTACTACTTAGCCAAGGGAAAGCATGGGTTTGTGCCGACTACGTGGGCTACGTGTGGGGTGTAGTATAAGGATAGCAGTGCATGTATTTTGAATGCCGAGCTCGGTGGGTGCTTCCAGCGACGTCTACTAATATTGCCGCTCATATGTATATATATATATATATATATATCGCCAGATACATAGATTCAGGTGCATTTGCACAAGTGTTGCATAGGGCGGGGGGAGGTCGAACGGGAAGGGTTGTAGGGCGTTTGGATGCAGGGAACCCTTAGGTGCTTCTAATAGATAATCAAGGACGCGCACTGCGGTGCACCGATGCTTCTGCGGATTCATGCGTCTATTTGCGGCCTGCAGAATCGGCTCGTGCGACCTTTCTAATTACAGGCCGGCTGTAGCCTTTCGGCCGAGCGCGAGTACTCCCTTTCTCTTTCTGAAGTTGGCTGTGTGACGCCAGGATTGTAGTTAGTGGTATGTTGGTGTTGGGTTGTGTTCGTCTGAATGTATCAAGTCGTAGTCTGGAAGTCGATCAAATTGGTGCCTCTTCGTTAGGCGACAGTGTGTCTTGTGTAATATATAAGGGTTTGCCAGGTGCACTATAGTGCATGCACGGTGTCGTCGATGTCTGATATTAGGACCTTGCTTTGTGTCTCCTGTCGCAGCTATATATTTGCACGAGTGACAGGCTTGTTGGTCGCAGCTGCGCGACTCGTTTGAGGATCCTCGGCGAGTTTCGTGGATAGCCCGACTTTGGGTGCCGTTATTACGATAGGCCGTCTGCATATGTTCGTGCGGGTTTGTGTCTGCAAGTTTGCTGTTCGCAGTCCTTTTTCATTTCCTTGTGGTTCCTGCAGAAAGCTCCTGCTGCATGTAAGAGCGCCGAGGCATTGAAGTGGACGTCATGGGGTGTTCAGATTGCCATCTCTCAATGCTTGGAGGGGTGGTGCATCTATCCTCTCGGATCAAGCCGTGTTCCAGGAGTCGGCTTCCGTGCTAGCCTAGGAGGTCCTGCATTTCGCCCTGTGCTTCCCATGCTTTACATCTCTGGAGCGGAGCTCCAGCTCCCCGTCGGTCCTGAGGGTCTGCGTGTGTGGCCTGGCCTTGTAGTTTGTCTACGTACCTGCAGCGCATTTCACACGGGCTGCAGATTTTGCCTGACGATGCAGTGGTGGATCCTGGAGGAGAGGTGTCAGGAGTGGGGATTTTCGAACTCGAATTTTTGAGAGTTTGTTTGGAGAATGAGGAGTTTGAAGTTTGGAAGTTTGAGAGTTTCGAGTTTGAAAGTGAGCGCAAGTTTGGAGGTTGAAAGTTATAATGGGAATCCAGCTTGGAAGTTTGAAGCCGCGGCAACGCGTTGCGCGAGGGAGTAAGGTGAAGGACCGCTGGAAAACGCGTAGGGGTTCACAGAGCAGCCCTCAGGCGCGAGTTCGAAAGTTTGAGAGCTTGGAGTTTGAAAGATTGAAACCCAGGGAGTTTAAAAGTTCGAAAGGTTCTAAGTTTGATAGATCGGAAAAATTCAAACTTTGGAGGGTTGAAGGCTTGCAATTTTCAAACTTCGACAGTTTGAAAGCTTGAGAGACGTGGAGTTCGAATGTTTGACATTTTCAAAGTTTGAGAGTTTGGAGGTTTGTAAGTTGGACGGGCTTCGAGTTCGAGTTTGAAACCATGTCGACATCCTCATTTTTTCCCCTCTCGCACTGCTGGCAACTATGTCCACTGGCGAGGTTTGTTGGGACCTTATCGGCTCTTGCAACAAGTGTCTCTTACGACCACAATTAGGGAGAGTAACGTCTTTGACGGCCCTCTTTTTTGCCTACCACACCCGCTATTCGAGCATGAAAAACTGCAACAGTGCTGCACAACTTTGTTCCCCTTCCTTTCATCGTCTGTTCAACTCTTCGTCTCACGACTCGCCTCTTCAAAACCCGGGATATCTCCGAACTTCTGTGCTCTCAGCGGTTTGCCCACTTTGTGCGCACAAGATGAGTCCGGGGGGCCGTTCGGACATACCCAGAGTTTTTGCGATTCCATTGCTCATCCTCATTTTCGGGCCTGGGCTTGGCAACGCCAACATGCACACGCCGATGCTCGTAACAAATCTGTTGCTCTGCTCAGCAGCTCAGGTGCTGCCATTCTTTTCTACCCCGTCACTCGCCAGTACTCGCGAGCCGCTTGCTTCAGCTTTGGGTCACCGGTGGAGGCAGAGGCGCGCCTGCGCTACTTTGAAAGCTGGGGGGATCGGCCAATCGGGCTTGGGCCGGCTTTTGTTGATACACGTCTGGGCCGTTTTAGGGTTTAGGGATGTTTAGGGCGGGCTCAGGAACTGCAACATGAACGGGGAGGGTTGCGCCCCTAAACCTCTGGAAACTGAACCTACGAGGAGATGTTGCGAAGATTGATTCCACTCTTGTACATAGTCAACAATGGCGCTGTGGCCTATTCCAATGCTTGCAAACTGCTAGCACTGCTCCATAACTAGCGGGAGCCGTGTTCGCTGCTCTGATCTCATCGAGAGGCCGGCAAAGGAAAGCAAACACTCGCCCAGAACTCTTCGGCTCTTAGCGCAAGGTCTTGGAGCTCGTCCCTGAGAGGTGCCTGACCCACGGGGCGAGACTTTGGGCTGAGCACTTGGGACTCGAGGCTCCGACAAAACGAATCGAAGCCTAACTATGCAAAAAAATACTAAACCCCGGCGGCTTCAGGCTCAGGCCGGACGGCAACACGGAAACCTCCCAAAACTTCCCAAGCACTGCCGGCATTGCAAAAACAGCTGAAGTGGCTCTCTAAGACTTAGACTCTAGAAAGCCTACTGGAGAACCACTAGTATCGGACATCACTCTTCTGATCCAGGAAGGTCATGAAGCCCGGAAGTTGGGGGTTGAGTAGGTTGGTTCACTTCGTCTCGTGAGTCCGAGCGTCAGGCTTCGAGCAAAAAGGCATTTGCAAAGAACGCGCGTCATCCCGGGAGTTGCCAAGACATGACAGCCCGGAGCCGAAACTCTGCTTGAGGACGCTACACTGCTATGCACGTTTAGACCGCACTTGAATGTGGTGCGACGAAGGCATGGTGGAACAATCTTCTTGGCGCGCAGAAGCATTTAACCAAGCCTGAAACACGGAAATCTCACAACACCAGAAAGAAGGCACGGCAAGGCCTGCGGTCCTGCAAGATCATCGCCGGAAGCTCTGCCTCGTAGGGAGGACCTGTTAAATCCGCATCCACCGTGCACCGTGGCTGAAGCGCCGGGGCTAAACCCTCAACCCCAAATCATCTGAATTCCTAAACCCCGGCGGCTTCAGGCTCAGGCCGGACGGCAACACGGAAACCTCCCAAAACCTCCCAAGCACTGCCGGCATGGCAAAAACGGCTGAAGTTTGTTTTCGATCTTTCAAGGTTATTTGAGAACCACGAGACATCACTCTTCAAATCCAGGAAGGTCACGAAGCCCGGAAGATGGGGGTTGAGTCGGCTAGGTTTCGCCACTTCGTCTCGTGGATCTGTACGGAGTCCGAGTGTCAGGCTTCGAGGTTTGCGGCTGAGAAACAGGTTCACCTCGATCCCTTGGCCCGAGCCCAGAAACCTCAAGCAAGGCAAGGGCCTCCCCCTACATGATGCCATCCAAGAAAAGCAGAAACATGCAACCTACGGCACAAGGTTACAAAAGAATGCCGGACAAAAACTGCAAGCGCGCGAAGCAGCACCAACCGCGTCCGGCCTTGCAAGAAAGCCGTGCGTCATGCCCAGCCGTTTGGGACTCGGAATATAAATACACAATACATAAGGGTTATATCAGGGAATCGCAAGCAACTATTCGTCAGCCTCCTGTATCTGGAAGTGTCTGATGTCTCGTGGTGCTGGCTTTGTAGGGATTGTAGGGTTGGGTGTCAGGGTTGTGGGAGACAGTTGAGGTATTGTTCACCAAAGGATGGCCTTTCCTCAAGAGCCGCAGGAGAAAACCAGCTTCGGCCTGCTATGATTCAGACCCTTCTGGAGCCCAAAATTCCACCGAAAAGCATCTCACAAAAACTTCGAAGCCCAGCCGCAGCATCTTCGCATCTCAAGCCCTTCCGCACCGGAGAATGCAATCACAGGATGATTCGAATCCGGGGGTTTGCCGCAACACACCCCCACGCAGGATCCCAGAAGAATCTGAAGTAGAATCTCTGCCGGAGCCCTTGCAATGCCTTCGATCTTGAGGTCAACAAGCTCGAAGGGACGTGGCATGCCTGGCTCAGGTGAGGTGAAGTGCAGGCAGTATCTGAAGCGCCTGCATGCCCATCTGACCGTGAAGCAGCTGCTCAGGGTTTCGGGTTTCTGCTCTCAGTCATTGCCACCGAACTGCAGTCACATGACGAGCTAGCCTGAGAAGAAGCCGAAGCAGTTTGTGCAGCTCCCAAGCACATGGCGATCCGAACGCTTAGGCACGACTCTCATGGTTTGAGCTGCCAAGGTGAGGCATGAAAAGCTTGAGGTGCAGGGGTGTTGAATCGAAGCACGGGTCCAAGCGCAAGCAAACGCAGCAGCCGTGCTTGTCACAGCAGGAAGGCCCCACGAAGTTGCTTTTGCGATACGGTCCTGCCGCATGGACGATGAAACATGATCCTGTGGAGCCTAGGGCCTAGGACCCCGCTCAGCTCAGTCAAAGGTCGCAGGGATTTTGTGGGCAGTCTGGCTGGCTTCGGACACCTGCACGATGCGAAATCGCTCCCAGGTCCAGCCTGATGGCAGGTCCTGTGGTGCCTTGTGGCCGCTGCTGTCCATGGTGCTGGAGGACATCCGAATCATGCGATTGTGAAGGGTGTTGTGGAACACAAACTGACCGTCCCCTGCAGGCACGACAGTGAAGCGCTGCCAGGTCCACCAGTTCTGCAGATCAGAGACAGCGTGGGGAGCACTGGTTCCCATCGTTGCACCTCTCATTTCCAGGAAGCGGTTGTGGAAGGCATTGTGGAAGGCGACCTGACCATTGCCGGCATCCACAACCGTGAAGCGCTCCCAGTCCCACCAGGCTGGCAGGTCGTTGACACCCATCTCCGGGCTTCGCTGGAGTGCAGCCCCGTTCATCGAGACGTAGCGGTTGTGTATGGCACAGTGCAGGGCCACCACGGTGCCGGGTTGCAAGTAGGGCCTTACGGGCACAATCTGGAAACGCTCCCATGCCCAACCGCCCGGCAGGTCCTGCGGGTTCATGTGGCTACTGGCGTCCACCTTGTCACCTGTCATCCTGATCATGCGGTTGTGCCCAGAATTGTGGAACACGAACTTACCATCACCAGCAGGAATCACAGTGAAGCGTTCAGAACCCCAATTAGAAGGCAAGGTATCGGGAGCTTGAGGGGGGCTGACTAGCATTCGGTCGCCGTTCATCTTCAGGTACCTGTTGTGGATGCTGTTGTGGAAGGCAACCTGGCCATTGCCGGCATCCACCACTGTGAAGCGCTCCCAGGTCCAGTCATCTGGGAAATTCTTTTCATCCATGTGAGGGCTGACGCCGATGGTGCCTCTGAGCGCGACTTCACGGACAGCCTGCTCGGCTGCTTCCTTTGCAGCCCGCTCGGCCACTTCCTTCGCAGCCTGCGCTGCCTGCTGGGCGGCCTGAGTTGCATGCTTTACGATGTTTCCGAACCAGCCAGAAGAGGATTCGAATGTCTCGTTTTGACTTTGGTTCTCCCTGGCCAGCAGAAGTGCACTCGGGGCACCTGGAAGCATCTTAATGTAGCGGCCATGATGTGGACAACGGAGGGCCACCACAGTACCCGGCTGAAGATACGGTTTCAAATGCACCAGCTGGAAACGCTCCCATGTCCAATCGTCTGGCAATTGCGCTGGATCCATATGGGGACTGAAATCCACAGTGTGTCCTGACATGCGAAGCATCCGGTTGTGGTGTCTGTTGTGAAGGACGATCTCGCCATTCCCGGCTGGCCACACGTCCCACTTCTCAGAGCCCCAGTCTCCAGGAAGTTGATCCACCAGCCTGTGAGGGCTGGCTGCTCCCACCCCCACGAAGCGATTGTGGACGGCGTTGTGCAAGGCAATCTGTCCATGTCCCGCATCCACCACTGTGAAGCGCTCCCAAGTCCACCAATCGGGCATCTCTGTCGCCCCTTTTTCGGGACTTCGTTCCAAGGCTCCCCCTTCCATCTTCACGAAGCGGTTCCGGAGCTGGCTGTGCAGGGCAATGGTGGAGCCTGGAACCAAGATTCGCTCTGCTGGCACCACACGGAAGCGCTCCCACGTCCAGCCGGACGGTAGCTTTGGAGGGTGTGGCGGATGGCCGCTGATTCCCGCACCGTGGGCTGCCATGTGCAGGAACCTCTTATGGTGCTCGTTGTAAAAGGCGATCTCACCGTTTCCGACGTCCACGACCGTGAACCGCTCAGACCCCCAGTCTCCGGGCAACTCATGAGCATTCCGTACCGGGCTGACACCGCCTGTTCCCAGGAAGCGGTTGTGATGGGCATTGTGCAGAGCGATCTGCCGATTCCCTGCGTCCACCACCGTGAAGCGTTGCCACGTCCACCAGTCCGGGAAGCCGTTGCCCTTCATCTCGCCTGTGACGCCCAGGCTGTCGCCTCTAATTTCGAGGAACCGCCGGCAATGCGGGCTGTACAGTCCAATGACGGAGCCCGGCTTCATTGGAAGGCCCTGCGCCCTGCCGACGTCCTGTGTGGAGAAATCCCGGAGTGCGGCGATGGCCTTGAGCTTGCTTCGGCTCGACACGAAAGGAATGCCTGAAAGAATTAAGGAGAACTGGTGGGCGATGTCGACCAAAGGGATCCTCCTTGGAGGACTCCGGTAAGGGCCGAATGCCATCTCCATTCCTAGCTCCATCCTGTTACCGGCCATGAGACCTTCGACCTTAAAGTTCACCAAACCCGGGTTCTTGAAGCTGAAGAGCTTGAAGACTTCGTTCCCCTCCTCGGTGCCCATGTGCATGGCAGCCTCCTCGCCGTAGGCCTCGAAGGTCTTGTTGACAGAGGTGTTCAGGTTCTCACCGTAGTCCACGGACGCCAGGTACAGGTCCTCCGAGTCCGTCCTCCACAATGTCTCGGCCTCTTCCTCGGCTTCCACGTGGCTCTGGTTGGTCTCCAGGAAGGACGTGCGGCTGAGCTCGTCCTTGGGCACCGTGGTCTCCCCTTGGGCGATGCCTGCATTGCTGCGCCAGGTCGAGTAGCCACCACGAGCGTTCGAGGGAACGAAGTCCGTGCCGTGACCGAAGCGCTTGGTCAGGCGCAGGGTGCGGCTGAAGAGCAGGATGCCCGCAGACTTCACCTCGGATCGGAGCACGCTCAAGTCAACACCTCCTGGTTGCTGGTTCGGCCAGCAGACTGTGGTGCCCAGCTCGAAGAGAGGCTTCGGCAAGATCTCAAACTGCAAGCCACCGACGAAGGCCACGACGGGCTGCATGCCCAGGCTGAAGGTCACGGTGACGCACTTCTCGATGGCCGATGGCTGAGTGTAGAAAGTGTAGCCTTGCCATTTGTTCCAGTTGTCTTTCATCCAACCATTGTCACAGGGCACGGCCCAAGGTTCCAGCTGAAGGAAATCGTTCTGGTTGCCGACCTTCCAGTCGGCTTTGCTCACACCGTCACCCTGCCTGTTCTTCGGAGCAAAAGCCAGGCAAGAGCTGGTGTCGGTCTCCCTGCCGTCGAATTGGGTGATGAGCTTCGTGGCATGGACGTCGTCACTGCTGCCCATCTCGTAGGTGATGACACCATCGGGATCGTCACCGGCCTCTGAAAGGTTTGCTCCAGTTTGAATGGCGGCCATCTCTTTTGGAGGCCAGCTCCTGCTAGGAGGCGGCAGCTGCCGTGTGTGGGACTCGATGATCAGGTTGGTGCCCTTGTAGTGCAGCATGGGCGGCTCACCAGCAGCTGGAAACTTAGCTGTGGCGGCCGTTTGCACCAAGGACGGGCCTTTCTCCATCGCCTTCTCCACAACCGTCGCGGCTATCCTGGCAAAGACCTCGATGACCTCACAGACATCACGTGCCGGCAGCGCATCCCAAAACTTCAGACCTGAACACCATGCCCACGATCCCCCGTGCCTCGGTGAGGATGTCGCTCATGCGATTCAGGTAGCTCAACGGGGGCACCAGCTGGATGATTTTGGTGCCGAGGCACTCGATGATGCCCTGCGGCTTGTCCCCATTGACACAATTCGAGATTCCGGTCGCTAGGGTCATCTGTGCGTTGATCACGGCCAGGGGTGCGGTAGCGAGAGTTCTGATTGGCTTGGGCAGCATGTCCAATATGGGCAGGTCGACTTCTCTCCTGCCCCAGTCGAAATTGAACGAGGTTGATCGACCCACGAAGGAGACAGAGCAGGACGGGCGCCCAAAGTCAACATAGAGCTTGGTGCCGTCCACACCAAGCTTTGGAGCAACGTTGTCACACCTAGCGCTGGGGGCTTTGGCAAGATCATGGAACTGTGAGGGCAGCATGTCATGCACATTGACTTCCTCCTGCCCAAGTCGAAGTCGTACAGTGTAATGCTTCGCCCCAGGATGGTGGCCGAGCAATACCACTTCCCAAAGTTGATGTAGATCTTAGCCCCATCAGCCCCAAGTTTTGGATCAGGTGTTGGGCAGTTGGCATCAAATTGGCCTCTCGAGGCTCAGGGACGTCCCCAGCGAAAGACCCCACAAGGTGGCAATGAATCTTCAAGCATCCTGAAACCTCTAAATCGACCCACAGCACGCTCTGTGCCCGTCCAGGCCCTCACCCTGCCTTCGCGCACGGTCCTGCAGGGGAAACAGCCAACGCAGCCTACGAGTCTCAAGTTCCACATCGGGCAAGTGAGAATCCACAATCATAATACCAATTAGATTTTTTTATTATAATAGTTGTAATACCAAAAAACAATAGTACTAATAATAGCAATAACAAAAACAATGATAGTAATAACAACATATATATATATATATAATATACATACACCAATAATCATAGTAATAACAATAATCAATATTTTACTTCGAGCATCCCCACCCTACCAGCTAGTCTCATGGTAGTCTGTGGGGCTGGGCACTCCAGGTAGTCTCACGGTAGTCTGTGGGGTTGGGCACTCACGACTGTCTGTGAAGTTGGGCACTCCGGGCAGTCTCACGGTAGTCTGTGAAGTTGGGCATTCCAGGGAGTCTCACGTCTGTGGGGTTGGGCACTCCAGGGAGTCTCACGGTAGTTTGTTGGGATTGGGCACTCCAGGGAGTCTCGCGGTAGTCTGTTGGGATTGGTCACTCCTGGGAGTGTCACGGTAGTCTGTGGGGTTGGGCACTCCAGGGAGTGTGACGGTAGTCTGTTGGGATGGGGCACTCCAGGGAGTCTCACGGGAGTCTCACGGTAGTCTGTGGGGTTGGGCACTCCAGGGAGTCTCACGGTAGTTTGTTGGGATTGGGCACTCCAGGGGTAGTCTGTGGGGTTTGGCACTCCAGGGAGTCTCACGGTAGTCTGTTGGGATTGGGCACTCCACAAAGTCTCACGGTAGTCTGTACAGTCTCACGGTAGTCTGTGGGGTTGGGCACTCCAGGGAGTCTCGCAGTAGTCTGTGGGGTTGGGCACTCCAGGAGGTAGTCTCAGCGGGCGAGGAGTAATAGCTGTCTAAAAAATCTAACAACCCCACACCGAGGGTGGGGAATAACGCTCATAACAATAACAGTAATAATTAATAACAATAGTCAATAGTCGCAATAACAGTTAATAACAACAGTAATAATAAGAAGAATAAAAGAAAACAACAACAATCCTGCTGCAGTGTTGCTTTCGGCAACCCCCCACCTCTCGATGGCAGCCGCAACTAGTTTCGGAATGTCCGGAATTTCGGGAGCGTTGGGAAGTCCCGGAACTCCAGGAATGCCCGAGGGCACACCCGGAACTGATGGCACACCGGGCACTGAGGGCACACCGGGCACCGAGGGCACACCAGGCACTGAGGGTACACCGGGAACTGAGGGCACACCGGGAACTGAGGGCACTTTCGAGGGAACAATGGGTGGTGCTGGTACGAATCGGCGTCTCCCGCCTGGAATGCCGGGAATGAAGCTTCCTCGCTTTTGAATCAGGGCCCTGCGCTGCCCAGGGCTCTCCTCGACCTCCTCGTCGTCTTCCTCCAGCTCCTCAACCTCCTCTGTGTGCTTCGGCTTCGGTTGATGCGCCTCCGGATGGTACTCCCGGTGCTCTCGCTGGTGGGCATGCTTCTGGAGCACCCTCTGCAGGACGTCATGGGCTTCCTGCACGCTCTCCTCGGAAGTCTTCTGTGCCATTGAGAGATCCGCATCATCGATGTCGATCTTCTTCAGCAGCTTACCAATCAAAGCCTGCTGCATCTCCGCGAGGGTTTCAAGCTGGGCGACTTTCAGCATCAAGAACTCCAAGCTCCTGCCCAACTCGCCCATGCCCCCGCCCTTCTCACCCTTCTCGGAGCTCGTCTCACCCTTCTTCTCGATATCGGGCAACAAGAAGTCGGACTCCTCAACACGAAGCAAAAAATTATGTCAATTGTGCAAGGTTGCAGGGGTGCAGGGACAATCACGTCCTGCATTTCGCCGACCAGGATGTTTTTAACAAACCCGCTCAGATTCTGGACCACATCCGACACATTCAACTCGTCGGGATCCGTCTTGTTGAGCTTGCTCGATAGCTTGTAGGACCACCCGACCTGTGAGTCCAGAATCTTGTCAGCAAAGACACTCTCTAACCAAAGTGGAAGCTAGGAATCTGCAGAATCAGAACTCCAAGACTTCTACACTTCCTACCAGGGGACCTGGGTAAAGATGCAAAGCATCCAAACGAGCCATGTCGTCTGCTTGCTGCGTAAAGTCATGGCCGACCGGTCGCCACGATTGCTTCGTTAAGTCAGAGGGATTCTAAACTTCTAGACTTGACAAGAGTAGCTGCGCAGCAGCCGTTTGGAACACTCACATGCCAGCGGCACAGCGACAGAGGAAGTGAAGCGACCGGCATCATCGACGTCTTCTCCGGTCCATCGCACAAGGAACGACGATCGGGGCTGTGAAAGATACCTGGAGTGAACCCAACTGCGCGCCTCCAAGGCAGCACATGGCACAGATCGCTCCGCCCTGCGACGGCACCTCTGGGAAGGAGAGTGGTCCTTATAAGTGCATTGTTCGGATAAGCACGCTGTAGAGTGTCGTCTGTTCCCCGATATATGCTTCAGAAGTTGTTCGCCTCTGGCTTCTAGATCCAGTTTCTTCAAGCCTTTATACTACTTACACGAAAATTCTGTTTATATCTATTTATATATAATTCTATATGATCCTATACAATACGCACCAGCCTTCTCAGGAGATCACCAGTCGCGTGCTGTTGACCGAAATCTCCACCTTCACAGCACTTACATAAACTTGAATATGAGGACACCGGGCACTGAGGGCACACCAGAAACTGAGGGCACTTTCGAGGGAATGATGGGTGCTCGTACGAATCGGCGTCTCCCATTTGGAATGCCGGGAATTTACATCGCTCTTGAATCCGGGCCTTGCCGGGTGCATTAAATTCCAGGAACAGGCAGGGATCGCGTGCAGAGTTGCTGGGAGGCGTTAGCAAGAAGTCAGCTGGGTCTTCTGTGGGGACTTCTACGAGCTGGCATCGCCACGCTTGGGACTGGAGAGGGGGGCCGGCCGGCTCTGAACAACACAATGGAAAGTTATGAATTATGGTCCCTAGCCATGAGGACCCGCATAAAGCCAGCACAACGGAAGCGTGAACCACCAGAACCCACGCAGCCAATGCCATGTTCCACCAATCCCCTGATAGCCATTATACTCTTACAACAATCATTACCACTGTTTGGCCGCCATTTGCTGCACGGTTATCGTCCATATACCAGCATTGTCCCCAACCAGACGGGTGACCAGGCTTCATTGCTTAGATAAAGGAAACCGCAAACCTATTCCCTGGATGTCCATCTTCTCCAAACACGGATTCTAAGGAGAAGAAAACCTTGGGGTTGTACCAACTGGTGCCAAGTTTGCCAGCATGTGATTCACAGGACTTGCCTCGAAAATCCGAATGACTCCGTTTTGCGGCCTTGATGAAGGAAGCCAGACTTGCGTTACCGTAAACTTGAAACCCTAAATGAGCCCCTGACTGAATTACTTGTATATCAGTATATGAACCCCCAAATAAGGACCCCGAATCGTATGAATAAGATCCAACTTCAGTTCTTGCATAACCCTAAATTAATTCCTGAACTTTATATAACCCTTATCTCAGCTTTAGTCAAGGGCTCTAATGATGAGCTGGGCAGCAGTGAGTTGGAGTTCTGCCGGCTCCCCGGCGGCTGAGGGAGAGCGCCCGAGAAATCACTGCCCAGCCTGAGGCATGTGGGGTTCAGGGCCGGTTTAGGGTGTCTACCAGATGTCCTGCCCTTTTGGAATTCTGTCCTAGAACTTAAGAGGAGCTTTTGCCACGCGATATGGGTCCGTGAGCAAGTCGTAAACGGCGTTCGCCGATGATGCCCTACGGCTGTCTTCCGAGAAGGCATGGGTGGATCCACTGCTGTGGCAAGTGATATCCACGTGCATATCGACAAATGGCTACTTACCACCATAAACGCCATAACTTGACACGAGCGAACCAGGAAAGCATTCCCATGGGCTTAGGGGTGGAACGCGGAAAAACACCTTCAGCAGCTAACTGCTAGCTGCTAACAGGTGAAAAGCATCGGATGAGAAAAAACCCTGCATCTGTACAATGTCTGCAAGGGGAAAATCAGCCGGCTCGTAGCTGAAGCGGCTGCACAAAATTCAGTTATTTTGAGGCGATCGACTCATTGGTTTGTCTTCGACAAGCTGAGATCTCGTAGCCAAAATCCATTTCTAGATTTCAAGCGCCGACCCTGCACTGCCAGTGGATGAGCGTTTTGCCCTGCGGGGTGCAAGATCCATGCCAGCCAGAAATCTCCGACAAGGCCAAAACAGGTAGAGGGTGGCCAGCACGTCAGCCAGGAAGGGCAAAGCTGGCAGTAGGCTGGTTTCGCTGGTGACAGCCCTGCAGAAAGCAAAAGACAGCCAGCAAAGGCTTACCAGCACCACCTCAATGGGCACAAGGACAGCCACCGTTAGCATGCGTGACCGGAAAGCTCTGTACTTCTGTAGGCGCATGCCGAGCTTCCAGAGCTCAAGAGACAAACGGACCGCGCAAATGCCAGTAACGCCAGTAATGGCTGCATCCATCAGCTGTCGCAAGGTCCATGCGAAGAGGGCATAACCGGCCAGCCCAGAGCGAAACCTTGTCATCCACAGCGGGACGATGTTGGCGAGGTAGGGTGCTGCACAAGAACCAACCATGTAGAGCGTGTATCTGAAAGGAAGCGTAGCACCGCTCATGCCTTGCACAACCTGGGTCGCCAGCTGATTCTGGACCTCCGAATTGAAGTCATCCAAGAAGCAGTCCTTGTTGGCGCTCCCGGTGCCTCCCCCTTTCTTGCTGAACCAGCGCTGAAGGGACTTGAAGACCAGGCGGCGATCGCAAGACAGCTCAGCGCCTGTGTCAGGATGCCTGTGCTTGTTTGTGCAACAGAAGCAAGCAGCGTCCTGCACCCGGAACTTGGACAGTTGCTCGGGAAGCTCCTCGAGATCGCGCACCAGTGAGAGGCCGACGTAGAAGATGACTGGTAGAATCGCAGTAGCCAGAGTGATCATGACGCCTGATATCGGTAGCACCACAGCGATGCCTGCGGCACTGTCATCCTCTAAAGTGAAAGCAAAGATGCCATGGCCGATGGCGAGCAGGTGCCAACAAACTGCCCCCATTACCAGAATCGCACCAACCTTCAGCGGCATGAACTCAATGCTTCGGCGCTCATCAGGATCTTTCAGGAAGGATGCAATCTCCATTGTACACCAGAGGCGACCAAAGTACCGCGGAGTCCAAAGTACAAGGAGCTTCTTGGAGTTGAGCACGAAAGCCGGGAGGCCCAGGATTCCCTGCTGCTTCATCTCGTCGCTGTGCTGTGCAATGCACAGCTTGTCAAGAAAGGCCATCTGCGGTCGGCAGAAGAGCGCTCGCATCCGCTGCCAAAACAAGAAGACAACAAGGAAGACGAGGTGCACGAAGTGACTTGTCCAAGGCTCATCTGGGATGGCCCTGAGGCTCCGTAAGAGGCCGAAGAGGATGCTGGCGCCCAGCGACGCCCAGAAGGCCGCAAGGGAATTGTAAACAATCAGCAATGACAGGAACTTCAGCGTGCGGCTGGAGGCCCAGTCGTGGCTCAGAAAGACGTGCAGAGTATCTGCGGGCCGGCTCAGCTCGTAATTCCGCGGGTCCACGCGGAACATGCCGCTGTCCGGATTCTCCCAGTGTTTGCCCCAGCCGGCAAGGGCCACAGACACCGCAACCCCTCGCAGCAGCGACGGCTCAAGGGCTGTTTGCAAATCCCTGGAAACACTACGGGACAGTGAGGCATCCTGGTTCTGAAGCCGATCTTCCTCCTCAGAGTTCTGGCAGCTTTCGTCAGGGCCGAAGGACAGCTCTTCCATGGTGCCGAGTGGATACTTGAGCTACTGCCGGGATTAATCAATTTTGGGCTGCAACTTCTGGGCCTGAGAAAGGCCTGAGAACTGATGGCAGGGTGCCTTTTAAGTCTTCAGGGAGAGTTTGCCCTTTACGAGCCGCGACTGGCCTTTGAGACGAGGCAAAGAGCCAGACCCACGGGTTTCAGCTCTCACTCTCGGACAAACCTTGGCGAGGATTCCAGTCCCTGTGGCGGCACATTGGCCCGTGATCTCTCAGCCAAGCAAACGTTAACGTCGAACCTAAGCCATCCTACACTTCGAAGCCATCCTACACTGTTGCCGTGGGCCCCCCGCAACTCGCACGACTCCCCATATTTATTGCAGGGTTTTTAATACATGATCGTACAGCGCCCAGAGCACCCAGCCTTGCTCGCAGCCATTCATCAGGCCTCTCTGCCGTTTTGGCGGGAGGCATCTGGTTGACACGTGGATCGAGATTACAAACCAATTATCTCATATCCCGGTGCTTCCGCGGCATATAAAAAAATCGAAACCCTATGCAACAGGGTTGTCGACATCCTATTCTGTTGCGCTTGTGTGCGCACAGCTCCGTGGTCTCGCTTTTGCAACTTGTTCCGCTACTTGTTGGCAAACTGTCGGTACAGCTATAGTTCCTTAGCAGCTGTATTTGCAATGCCTTGGCCAATTTGATTTGGCATGTTGCAATTTACTGCGACCGGCGTTGCAAGTTCACTTGCTTTGCAGGTTCCGTGAGCATTTAGTGATGTCGCATCTATTCTTCCTGAAAATGTAGCAACAACGCTGGGGACACAACTGTGTTCTCAACAGTGATATGAAGCAGGTAGTGTGCCTCATGAGATTGTTCAGAAGTGTAGCGCTTTTTACGTCCCGGCAACGAGCGATGCTGTCTTCAACCATGGTCCTCACATCAGAAACACCCTATTTCAGGAAAGTGTATATATGCATATACATATATATATATACATATGTATAACCACGCTGTGTAGATGCAAAAGACCATTTGTTGACCAACTCCCACCCTCGTAGGATCGACAGCAACCGTGTCTGAATAGAACTTCCAATATTTTGTCTCACGCAAACCACATGAATTTGCCGGACTGGTACGAGAGCAGCAGCGCTTCAGGAAGAGCACGGCCGCAGTCACAGTGGGTTGCGAGGTGAGGCACTAGGTTGACGACTTCAAGAGGGCATTAGGTTCGGGATGTTTCGGGATCTGGTGGGTCTCGATGCTCTCCACGCTGCGAGCCTGCACAATCTCCGAAGCGGATCACCTCATTCGCGCTGGGAGAGTGAGGTGCCCAGGGCGTCAAAGGTTTTAGAATTGAAAACCCTGAATCAATCGAGGGCTCTCTTCTCAGGAAACCGCAAGACTTTCAGGGCTTCAGGATTGAGGTTTGAAGATGCGGTGTGTGGGTGTGGGGCGCTAGAACGGCACCTAGACCAAGACCTACTCTTGTGCTTCTGCAGCCTCTACCCCTCAATCAAAATCCACTTCTGATTCCGACCAAGTGCAAAAGATGGGCTTCATTTAGTAGTAAGTGCCTCAGAAAGGTTTTTTGGACCGTGGGTGCTGCAATCGACATCCTGGCCACATGCCGGACGTGAAGTTCAGCACGCGGTGCGATCGAGAGAAGCCGCTAATTAACTACGTCATCTTTCGCTGCTAGGAAGGCGTTCTGGTCGCCGGACGCAAACAGCTAAGCGCCGTGGTCTGCACAAGCCGCAAGCATGGTCTGAGGCAAAGCCTTGAGAGAAGCCCAGGTGTGCAGCCCTGCCGACAAGGTTCCTGCCACGTGAGACTCTCGCAGGTGGTGACTCCTTCGAGCCTCTTTCTGACTGAGGAAGGGAAAGAGACGAGCTCAAGTTCGGAAACGTCATTCCCCGCGAGGTTGATGCGTCTGATAGAGGTGTTGGTCTTCAGAGCATCTGCGAGGGCCTGAACACGAGAGCAACAGGGGCTTGCAGCGATAGGAACCATACAGTAGGGCCTCACAACCCTCGTGCGCAATTTCATTGTTTTCGAGATCGATGCTTGTGATAGCCGTGTTGGTCTTCAGGGCGTCTGCAAGGGCCTGGTGAAGGAAAGCAGGACCGGGATTGTAAGCTGCGAATACTTCTTGATTCTTGGGCAGTGCAAGGGCCTTGCCGCCCTCGGCCCCGATGCGATTGAATGCAAGGCTGATGTCGGTGACGGCTTGATTGACCTTTAAAGCTTCGGCCAGCGCCTCACAAGGAAAGGGGATGCAGCTTGCAAACGGCCACAGACATCCTGGGCACAGCAAGGCCTTCCCACCCTCGGCTCCAATTCCATTCATGTTGAAGTGGATGTTAGTGATAGTGGCGTTTATCTTCAGAGCATCTGCGAATGCCTCGCAAGCAAATTCTGTCGGGCCTACAAGCTGCGAAGCCTTGTGGGATCTTGTGGGCACTGCGGGCCTTGCAGCCCTCGTCTCCGACAATACTCCGAAGGACGAGGATGCCGGTGATGCTACGATTGACCCTCAAAGCGTCGGCTAATGCCTCGCAAGGAAAAGGGCGGACAGAAGCTGCAAAGACCCTATGGCACTGCAGGACCTTCCAACCATCGTCTCCGATGATATTCTGGAAGAGTTCGATGGTTGTGATGGCCCGACTGGTCTTCAAGGCGTCTGCTACCGCCTCGAACACGGGCGCGCAAGTTGGAAAGACCTCTGGGCACCATGTTGCCTTGCAGCCCCCGTCATCGATCGTGGGGAGGCGCAGGGTGGTGATGCTGCTATTTGTCTTCACTTCTGACGCGAGCTCCTGCCGCGGGGAAATGCTCTAAATTGAAGCATGTCAGCCGCTCTGAAGAGAAAACAGAAAAGCAGTCCTCGATCCGCACTCTTCCCGTCCAAGCCTGGGCTGAGTTGGCAATGCTGCCCTTGTGGAAGTTAGCAGCTGGGGGCTTCAAGAAAGTCTCGGTAGGCACTACCCATAGGATGCATTGCAGTTCAGTTTTGGGGTTCATATTTAGAAGCCTGTAAGGTAATCCCAAAAAGGAACTACCATGGAGCCCGTGGGTAACAGCCTTGAAAGCTTCCCGAGGCCGAGACCTTTATTGAAGTCTAAGGCCCGCAACCCTTCACCTAGACCTAATCTAGGGCCTTAATAATTATCATAGGGTTTTGGGGTATATTAAAACAAAACCACAAAATAATTAGATAATTATTGAGACCCCTATATTAAACCGACCCATATGCTGCAACCTCGGCGGCTCGAGGCACGAAATCCTGGATCACACCTATCGCACGACACCCTTGATGACAAGGCCTTGACGAATCCGAAACTCCTTCCAGGGTCAATGTAGGGTCGGGCAGGGCAGTCTTGCCCCACCAAAGCTCCCTCCGATGTAGGGCAGATGGGTCCGTAACAAAACGATCAGATCAGATCAGGTCAGCAGCAGCAGCAGCCGTCACGGGAAACAACAAAATTCAACAAACTACCCGGGTGCGGCACCTCTTTCGCATGTGAGGAACCGATCCAGGAGACCACTCACATGACAAGCCTGGTGCCGCACCACCCCACAACCGACGAGGTGAACACGCGCCGCCTCTGAGGACAAATTTTTGTAAAGTTTTATGCATCATGGAGCCTGTGTCGGATGTACAGAACAAACCATCATCTACAGCACCCCACCGGCTTCAGGACGCCAAGGGCAGGGCGTGCTGGGACGTCGTTGCATCTGCGGAGTCCACCGTCACATCTGTGGAGTGAGTGGCGGCTGTGCGGGTTTTCAGAGCCGCGTCGATCTCCTGGCAACAAGCTTTCTAGATCGAGCACAAACCGATCAAAGTTCGGAGACCCACGGGCCTTGCGAAGCTCGTCGTCGATGCTGTTTCGTTCGAGTTGGATGCTGGCGATGCTGTCGTTGGATAAGAGAAAGCAGGACTGGGGCTTCAAAGCTACCAAAGACGACAGGACCTTGCCGCCCTGGGCTCCGATGCCGTTCATCTCGAGGTTTATGCTGCTGATGGTAGTGTTTGTCTTCAGAGCATCTGCCAGTGCCTCGCATGGAAAAGGGAGATTGGGCTCAAAGACCTCCTCGGCAATGCCGGACTGCCGGACCTCGCAGCCCTCGTCTCCGATGTTGTTCGAGCGGAGATTGATGCTCGTGATGGCGCGGTTGACCATCAATGCATCTGCGAGGGCCTCGCAAGCAATAGGGATCAAGCTCAAACCTCGTGCTGTGAGCACTGCCAGGCCTGGCTGCCACGGGGTCCGATGCGATTCCAGTTGAGGTCGATGCTGGTGATGCCGCCGTTGCTCTTTAGTGCACCTGCGAAGGCCTCAAACAAACGACTGAGTTGCGGCAATTGCAAAACCTCGTGGGCACCGCGGGGGCCTTGCAGCCCTCGTCTCCGAAGTAATTGTATGGGAGGCTGATGCTGCAAATGGTACGATTGATCGTCAGTGCATCTGCGAGGGCCTCGCAGGGATGCGGGCTGCAGCGAGTCCCAGCGTGTCCCCCGAGGTTCATGGTTTGCTTGGGTTTGAACGCAGTCGCCATACCCTGACCCCAGACATGGCCTTTGGCTTTCCGAAACTGGCAAATCACATTAGCGGCGGGTCTGTGGTCTGACGTAACCGACACACGTGCCTTCCAGAGCGGGTTGCACCGAGCCCCAGTGGACGGAGGGAACTCACTGACCTTGCTGACCTTCAGCTCGGTGATTGTGTCGTTCAGTGCGAGAGCCTCGGATACCGTTTCAATGCAGCTCTCTCGGCACGATGCAAGGCCCCAACCTTCGCGAAGTCCTCAGCCTCCGCATCTCCCACCTCGATGTTGCGAAGGCGCAAGACGTTGAGCCTCTTGTAGTCTTTCAAGGCTTTGGCCAGCTGGCCCAACTCGCCACTCGGCAAGTTTGCCAGCAGCGCTTCCGAACACGCCGCCACTTTCACATGGTAAACATCCCGCTGCAGCTTCTGCACTTCTGCGGCATCGTCTCGATGCGTAAATGCGGCTTTCTTCATGTCTTCCTCAAAAACCTCGGGAGCCATTGGGACTTTGCCCTGCAGAAGGGCTCTTTGGTCCTGCCGGTAACGGCTTTCAATAAGATCCTTGGACTGAGGAGCATCGATCCGCTGGTTTTGTTCGGACCTGCTTCTGCAAGAGGACCACTCAACTTCTGCCTTGCACCAACCTCTACTTCGATACGGGACGCGGTTGGCGACCAGCTTGTTGAGCGGGCATCCACGGACCGTCTTGCTCGTCACATCATACACCATCACCAGGTGCTCCGAGTTCTGAAGCGCGGCGTCCCAGACATCGTCTGGGGTTAAAGACTCCAGTCGAAAAGTCCAGTTGCAGTTGTGCGCATAGAGCACGTGCATGTGGCTCATGGACCGTCGAAAGCTCTCCTCTTCTGCGGATGTCTGCCGCTCGAACTGAAAGAGGGAGACATAATCGTAAAACACCCAAATCTCTGATTCATACGCAGCATCATAGAGACACAATCGGTCGACCATCCGGTTCAACTGGTCGCCGCAGGGATCCGGGTGCTCACGCGTCTCCCAGGCATGGGAGATCGAGATCATCATCGCATCCCGTGATCCTGCGGCCCACTCACTCACCTCTTCGTGGCTCACCAGACCCCATTCGTCCTTGGTGTGCTGTAGGAGAAACCGAGGAGAAGATGATACAGCTTCTGAGGCCGGGTCGGCCTCCTGGCGTCGAGGTAGAAGTTTGTTTTGGCTTCGCAGCTCGTACAAGTACCTGTGACAACACATCATCCTACCTCCTAGCCAATCGTTGACTCCCTCCCGACTTATGCCCACCATCTATGCGTGCGACTGGAAAAGGTTGTTCACATGCACGACCTCTCTGTCAGCTTGGGAGGAGGCACTTCGTCCGAACGAGACGGATGTCTGCATATTGTACAAACGCCGCCAACTGCCGCGGGTCTTCCAGGTTGTATTTGGCCTGGCATGCTCCAAGCCCTCGGGATGCTGCACGACAGCCAAATCCCCTGCCAATTGACCCCAGCTGCTGCCGTCGAAAGTTTGCTGCACGTTGGTCTTCCGTTGGAGTTTGGGATTATGCATATATGCCTTCGGCTTTCTGTAATTCAGGCCACTTACTTGGAAACGAAAGAAGCATTGCATCCAAGCTTGAAGCCTTGACGAGAAGCTGTCAGAATAAGATGAAACGAAGCTTCACGTCCTGTTTGCTCAGCGCGGCAGCAAGTGCAGAAACCGCCCTGGACACCCAGGCTAGAGAGAGCAAGGGCCACCATGCAAGTTGAAAAGCCAGAAAGCAGAAAAAAACAAAAAACAAAGGCCCGAGCGAATGCCAGAAAAGCCGCTGCAAGCCAAGCTCAAGCCTCTGAGTCTGAGACCCATGCAGGAAGTCAAGGAAGCACAAAGAAAGGAGGAGGCCGCAGGCCACGACCACGACGTGGATTTATTTCTCAAAGGGTCCGTGCGGTGGCCCGTACGTCAGGCTCTGCGGTTTATTGCGGTCTGCGGATGTTTGTCGCCCTTCAACTTTGAAGGAGGGACCACCCCCCATCCTGAGACCTCAAGACCCTAGCACACGCACCTGGAGTCAGAAAGAGCTGCACACACCACCCTTTATGGAGCTCTAGGTTAGATTACGGAATCCAGCCTTGTTCTCAGCCATCTGTCAGACCCTGCCTTCGGAAACAGGGGCGTCCGATGTTTTCTGGGAAGGTGGAGATCCCTATCTGCGGGCCAGATTCGAGCCAGATGGGCCAAGGATTGCCGCCTTGCCTCCAGAATCTCTAGGGCCTCAGGTTGGCCACGAGGCTTAAACTGCGACAGTTGCAAAAACGAAATTGCAAGACCTGCAAAGTGAAGGAAGCACCACAACTAGACTGGGCGGCCGCAGCTTTGGCGGTGCAGCTTGCTGAGCTTCGGGCTTAGTCTAGGGCCTCAATGCCGTAAGGTCGGAGAAGGGCTGCAAACCTCTGGAAAGGGACTCCAGGACTTTGAAGGCATCGTTTGAGGTAGCCCATCTGGATGAAAGGACCCTAGTCAGAAAGGAAAGAACTGGTAACACTTCTTAAACGGACCATACACAACCGCATGAACGCCGTGTAGAACCCTGTCTGAACCATACCGGTGCGCCTTCAGTCGACGAGGCTCCCTTCGGAGGGGGTGTTGCGCTGCGCGGTGCTCGCGAGCTCGATGGGGAGATGTGGGAGTGTCTGAACACGGCACCAGCTATTTTGAAGGGTGCTTCAGGATCCCGGGCTTAGGGCTTAGGGCATGCAGGAGAGGAGCCAACTTAGTTGCGTGTGATGAGGAGCACTGACAAGGAGACAGCACGTTCATATATGTTTATACATCTATACAGTTAGTTTTGAGTTCACTGCTTCAGTCGCTCGGGGGGATCAGGTTCGGGATCAGAAAGGCTGCCAGAATTAATGACCTGGACGACCCCTTGCAGCCTCAAGCCCTTTTTGCATCCAGTTTGGGCCTCTGGCTCTGCGCGTTGGACGTTAAGGGTTCAAGGGCTTAAGAAACTCGGGCTTCGGGTCTAGGGCGTTGAGGGCTCAGGGCTTCTCCAAAGTTAGGGGCCTGATCGGTAAGCAACTAGAAGAAGATGGCATGTCACCTGCAGCCAGCCTCGCATCTTGGCCGCACGATTGTTGCTAAGCAGCTTTGTAGCATGCTAGAAGAACCCCATATTCAAAAGAAAGCATAGAGCAAGCATATGTTGTCCGGGCGAGCGTAACACCGGTCATTATCCAAGGTAGATATACGATATTAGGCAAGCTAGGGCAAAAGCCACTTTTCTACTCTGCATCGAATCTGGGAGCTGCACGTCATTTGCTGGAATCGGGCTTTGAAGCCACTCCACTTGCCCCTGCCCAGATCACACATACTGTGAGATAAACCGTGCAAGTTCCCAAGAAGCAAACAATCATCTGGAGTGCTGCATACGTGTTGCGGCCCCCGAAGTCCACTATGAAGCGGGCAGCAATTGGCCCCAGAAAACGGCTCAAGTTCACGGCCATTAAGTTGTGCATGCGATATTTCTCGATGCTGTAATTTGTGCCCTTCGTAGCAGCACGGGTTGCCAGGCCTTGCCCAACACCGTTTGAAAGGCTTACGCCGCCATAGATCATGGCGTCGGCCCATAACAATGTGCCAGGCCCGAAATGTTTCCAATCGAACAGCCAAAAAACACCAATCAGGGATGCCACAGATGCGGCCAAAAAGACTTGAGATTCTGCTACCCACTTCCTGGAAATCAATAGGCTGGAAAAGGCAGTCATGATCATGCTCGCTCCTCCCACCACCATGAAAGAAGATCCACAGAGAGCAGGAGACCAGCCATATGACCTTTCCAAAATCATCATGGTCGCCACCTCAATGGCTGAGAGCGTGAAAGGCCTTTCGTAACCTGCAGCAGTCTTGGATGCTATGCAAAACGACCATTTTATGGTCGCAAGTTTTGAGACTTCAAGTTGTTATGCTTGGTGGAAGTGTTCACGTACAAGTTCATTTAACAATGACCCAGTGGCTGTATGCGATCATGTATTTCACGATTAACTCCCGGGACTCCGGGGGCAACTGCTCTGGCGACAGCACGAGACTTGCATCCTCTGTTTGAGAACTGGTCACCTCAGGCCCCTTATCAGACCTTAGTTGCTCGACATCTCAACGGTTTCGCAGACTGAATGCCGAGAGAAGGTGTATAAAGCCGAAAAAGCTAAAATTCCACGTTCTGGTAAATTGAGGCTAAGAGACGTGTCGATGAGAACAGTCGGATAGAACAGCGAAGCGCAAGCTAGTTCCACAGCTTGTAGCACTACCAGCCCTACGATAGACCAGCTCATCATGCTGATAGGAGACACATCCCGACCTTGCTCAACCTGGGTACCCGGTCTCGGCACGAGGAGGTATATCTTATCTTCGTTCATTTCAATGTATATATGTTCATACTGCTTGCGCTCAAAACTCACGTGTTCAACGATGGCCCAGGCACCAGGAAGCTCAGCCCAGCGAACGCCACAGGGCCCAGGACAAGGCCTCCATTCCGACCTAGCACTCAGCAACAGTCCCTTTCAGAACCCCTTTTTGGCCGGAGTGCAGCGCTCACAGGTTTCAGGCTTACAGGTACGGTGTTTAGGGTCACAGGTGTAAGGTTTGATTTGTGGCCAAGGCTCAGGAACCATAAGTGGTGCAAGATGAGGTTGAGGTCATGCACAGAAGAACCCAAACCCATATCTATGATTTCGCCAAGGCCCCCGCCGCACTGCGCCATCATCTGCCAGAAAGTCTTCTCGCTGGCTGGCGTGATTATTTGCCACATTGTTGTCCATGACAGCAACAAGACTGCCTTCAGAAATGCCACCTGGACACTTGCCAAGATTAGGATCGCCTTCCAATTTTAGCAACCCACTAAAACCTTTATTTCGCGTAATAAGCAATGCGGACCAAGATCCCTACAGTACCGACATCTATGATCTCGAGAACCGGTCCCAAATCTAGACATCGCTGACCTTAATTTCGCACCAACAATATTATAAAATAACAATTAGAGTGGCTTCCTAAACATGGATCAAACAAACGTCGGAAACCCTCAACCCTAAATCGCTTATTTTGCGCCGTGGAAACCGCCTTATGCCCACATGCATTGAAATTCTCAGCCTAACATCCACCCCCTTCGCCCTGAAGCCTAAACATAAACCCCGTAGCCCTACACCCCTCAACCCAAACCCTGTAGGCCTGCAGTCCTAAACCCTTATTGGATTCTCCCGCCATGCCGTTGAGGAAGACGATCAACCAAAACGCCCAGCGCGTCGTGTTTAGGCTCCAGGATGCAGCACTTTCCACCAAGATTGCCATCCCCACAAGAGACACCAAACCTGGAGGTAGGTTATTCTGGATTTATAAGGGCTTTGTGTTAAATGGTGTGTTTAGGGTTTCGCGGCGCGGAGGTTCCGGTTTAGGGTATAGGCCAGGTATAGATTCTACGATGGACTGGTTTAGTTACTCCTGTTCCCTATTTTGTAAGCATCGGGGTATCAAGGGGGGCCTAGGGATAAACGAGGACCCCAATATAGCCTTCATGCCGAAGGCGCTTTGGTGGTTGCTGGTGGGAGTTCAGGGTCTACTCACAGCTTGTGAGATCTACTAACTTTATCTCAGGATGGTTAAGCTTAAATATTGCATTTCCTGGTTCTGCCAGGTTGATAAACATCAAAATCGAAGCATTAGCATTACATTCCCGTTCATAACCGCACAGAACGTTTGCAAAATTGCCCCAGAAGCAAAGCGAATTGCACACCAGAAATATGCCTCTGGCCAAGCGCTGGTTCCAGTTAACCTCGCTGGTAAGGGGTTTGCCTGCTATCAGGCCTGCCACTGAAAATGCCGTACCTCCGCCTATGAAGACACCACTGGCCGTGGCTGACTGGCCCATCGCCAGCGAAAAATCCAGAGACACAGGAACCAGCAGAGCCACGTTCATGAGCATGATAATCCAAGACAGAACAATCACAACTTGAAGGGGCACGTTGTGGCTTCGCTCATGGTTTGCAAACAGCGGCCTGGCACCTGCCGCCACATGGGCCTCATGTGCTGCGAGGAGAACACAGAAAAGGACGATGCCCAGAAACACGTTCTTTCCAATGGGGATGACGAGATTTGAGAAATATACGTCCGCAGCATCTGACCACATCGTGAAATCCGGCTCGGTGCTATGCTACACGTTTGGCAATCGTGCCTCTCGGCTCTGACTGGCCGAGCGAAAAATCACAATCACGAATCTGCATCCTGACTACCTCCCTTCCCAGGGGCCCCATAGTAGTTCCTTGTTGGGATTACCTTATAGGGTTCTACATATGCACCCCCAGAAGAACTACTATGGGGCCTCTGGGCTTCCTGCATAGACATCGTACTGAAAAACAGTTCAGGCTCCTAGTTCAAGCAGCGTGGATCGAACTTAACACAAGAGAAACCGCTGGAGCCATCCCGCTTCGGCCGTGCTAGACTTCAGGGATGAGAAGGCTCAAGCTCCAAGTAACAGGATATTAATATAATATGGGCTTCCGGGAATTATGCCGGGTTAGGCAATGACACCAAGAAGTGCATGCTCGGATTCAGGATACAGGAACCATGCAGACTCAACATGCAGACGGTAGAATCAATCCACAGACAAGCCGCATTTTCCAGCAGCGAATCCTACTGTGCCTGGGGCTTGCGGCATTGGCCCAAAAAGCTCAAACAATCATGGCTTGTGAAGTAAACCTGAAGGTTCTACATCCACAATCAGCAACGCCACAGATTCGCTAAACGGTTGTAAGGGCGGGTTTACTTTCATTCCCTACAGACCCTGAACTCAGTTAGGACCCCCCTCGCCTAATTAGGCTATTGGCACCACCCCACCCCACCAACCTAAATACCTATCCTAAGAAATTATTTTATTCCCAATACTCCGATCTATCTAGGTGCCAATAGTCTAAATAGGCAAGGGGTTCCTTATAGAATTCGGTTCAGGGTTTAGGGTTAAGGGTTATAACTCTAATGAGATTATAATATATAACTGCTTGTGTATTACAATTACATCATAGTATCACTGTATAAAGAGAACTAGTCTGTTTGTTCTGGTTTGTCGTCAACAGGTATCTCTATAATTACTCTATCCTTGTGCTTTCCAAATATAATAAAGTAGTTCTCCAAAAACAGATCATTCATTAACAACTGCCACACATGATCAGGAGCCTCAAGGTATGCTCCAACTAACTCTCCGGGTCGCTCTTGGCTTTTTGTCCACATCTGCGGCACGAACCGGCTCCAGCTGACTCGCCTTTCCCAGAGACAGGGATTCAAAAACGAAAAGCTCGGAGTCCCTGCAGATGGTTCGCAGTTTTTGACGCGTGGAAGTGCGCCGGGTCTGAGGGTTCACAGGGTATCCTGATTTGTTGTGGAGAAGCGAAGCGCTTTACTTAAGATGCTTTGGTGCAATAATTACCCTTCAGGCGATTCGTGCGACTTGATCATGCTGTGATTTTGCATTCCATGTCCATTACACTACACTACCGATTCCACTCGGGCATAATTTGGGATGTTGAGCTCTGACTTGCGATCAAGGACGCTACTGTTGTCATCTTGTGCCACACTGCGCTTCGCTTCGACCAGTCTCCCGAGTTCAGATTTTTGGTTCTTCCACTGCTCCGCTGCCTGTCTCTCTGGTCTCTCTGTCTGCGTCTCACTGCTGCTTACATCTCAGTCAGCAGCGTTAAACTCGCGACCTGAGCCTGAATCCTTACTGCGACCACCTACATTCAAAGCCCGATACAGCTAAGAGCCCCCCCCCCCACCCCCGGAACCCAGAAGAGCCCTTAAGCGCTGAAGCCTATAGGCCTTGAAGCCTCGAATTCGAACCTTGACAGGCTAAGACCTCGAACTTGCGAATGGCTTAGCTGCAGAACCCCAAGCTAAACCCCAACCGCTATACTGCAAATCCTACACCGAAAGCCCCCACGTCCTAGATGCCAAGTCCAAAGACCTGAGTGCGGGGCCTGTGCAAGCGACCTGCCAAACACCACGCGAGCAAAATGCAGCAGCAAAGAGGACATGCGAGGGTTTCAAGACATGTCGGATTTGAAAATGTCCGAGACCAAGTCTGGTGTGGTTTACGGTTTTCCGCTGAGCGGGTTAAGGGAATCAAGGCGTCAGGAATTCTGATCCCGGACGATCCAGGTGCACGAACGACTTTGGGTTTCGACACTGGCTGTCTTAATTAACATAAATGCTGCCATAAAACGGGATGTACATAGAGCTGCCTGGAAACCGGTTATATGAGGATCCCAAGTCCTGGGGCCTGTTTCAGGACACCCATTTAGGGTTTAGGGTATAGGGTTTAGGGTTGAGGGAAACTTTTCAGGCTTCTGGCAGGAGATCTTTGTACACTCAGAAAAGGACCCCTTGATTCAAGAATGGAAGGATGCATTCGTGTAAGGGTCATGAGCTGCTTTACGTTGAGAATGGACCCTAAGATACAATTAAACCCTCAATACCATCCAGTGTAGAATCATGAAGGAAATATACTATAACATACGAAAATATACCAATAAGAGTATAACATAATAACCAGTAAGCGACTCTATGAAGGTCAAGTTATATCTTTTCATGCAAGCTTCCAGCCTTGACTCAGCAGGGACCGAGACCCCGCCACAAACCTTCTCGTGAACTATCCGAGGAGACCCGTAAGAATGGGGGTCGGGTTTACATGCCCGAGCAGGAGATCAGCGATGTTGGTGTCGGGGGACAGGTGAGGCCACTGACACTGCTACGAGGCTCCTGCCGTCTACCCTTTGGCCCCAACCCCTCGCAAGATTTCTCAGCCACCTCGCTGCACGTCGTCCCAAGCTGTATCCGAAAACTCTGCGCCGATCATGGCAAGCAAATTGGCATCTAAACCTCAACTTTTGACGAACGAACTTCGGGCAAGGTAAGGATACCGCTCTTCTTGCACAGACTTGTATATGCCCGCTCTAAACCCTAAAATGTACATGTAAGATGGGCAGTCACTAGCACACGATTAGTCTCAACCTTTTCGCAAGCACAACCACCAGCTCAGTACGGCCTCAGTGCCCATTATTGGTGGTGGCAGACGATGCGATGGAAACAGTACGAGTTTCGCCCAGATGTTCGCACCGATGGAAGGCAACTACAGATTGGAGCTCTAACAGCCTAATGCACACCGCCAACACAATGTGACAAAAGCATCGGAATTTGACGGAATGTCCCTGAAAGACAAACCTTAAACCCTTTTGCATCCAGGCCTATTTCGACTGCCTCAAACCCCAAAACCCCAAACCCTGAGACCCCTTGCATCAACGGAGAGATAAGATCGGCACAGTCATCCGGCAGAGTGTCGAAGCCGTCGAAAACCGGGACATCCTCCGAGCCGACACAAATCTCAGAAACCGAATTGTTTTAAATTTAAAAACTTGTTTTAAATTGTATTAAATTTAAAACAATTCTAAACCGAGTTCTTGTTTTCTTGTTGAGGAACTTAATCTAATTTACGGGAGAAGGGAGAGCATACTTCTTCACCCTCGCATGGCTGGGAATAATGCCCACTCAGTTATCATGGTAACTGAAGCTAGGAAATGGATAGAGCAAGTTTCTCACCGTGTATCCCAGATACGGTAGCTAAAACTTTCACTCACTTCAAGAAGAACGTGTGGATTTCGAGTTCTGCAATGGAGAGACTTTGGTTGGGTTGCCTGCGCCAACCAGGGATTGGTTTTGAGTGAAAGAGGTGCCCTGGGGTGCTGTGGGCATGTCGAACCAGAGTTGAGATTCGAAGCGGCTGGTCAGATAAAAGGAGACATGTCTTGCTTCAGGTTTTGTAATGTTTCGGCTTGGCATCGATAGGAGCTGCATAATTCAAAGCCAGGACAGCTAAGTCATACGACCAGTCCGTTGGAAGCCACAGTCTGCAGTTGTTGCTTGTCTCCCTCTTGTTTTGAGTCTGCAAGGACCTGTCCTCCTGGCTGTTGGCATATCTCGTCAGCCACACCTTGCCAAGCACTGCGGCAACTGCCAGCACTCTCACTAGCACGATCCTTCGCTTCTTGATTAATCAGATAGGGAAACCCCGGAAGATGCCGGCTGCCTCCGTACAGCCTTGCAGATGTGGCTTCAGACACGGATCCGGATGCTTCCTGTTTCTTACGGCCCTCTTGATGCGGGCAAGGACTCATACCGAGTGAAAAATCGCGTAAAAGGAGCAAAGATAGACTGAGCTTGCCGCAAGCCAAGCATCTCGAACACTCAAAGGTCTGACCCTCAAGCCTTATAAGTACTAATTCAGTGGACACTGCGCCCCGAAACCCTCAAGTTGAACAAGCTTCATGGCCATACATTCCCCACCGTAGCATCCTCTGTAGAGCGCATAACATCGACGTGACCGGCGCCAACGGAACAAAATTGCGTTTGTGTTCCGTGGATGCTGAGGATTGAAATTAGGCGCTTTCGAATTTGAGATTGACCATTGGGTCTTCAGACTCGGATATCGGATGGCTGTTGATGGCTGAGAATAGCTTGTGTTTCTTGAAGGCTTAAAACCTAGGTGCAGGAGGTTTTGAACTTCGTGCTTCCTGTTTGCTCCCAGTAACAGTATCACGGTTCAGAGTCGAGAATAATTGCCCAGACAGCCGGAAGAACCACCAAAACCTAAAACCTCAAGACTCCAAGCCTTTCCATTCAATACCAACCCTGAAAAGCCCATGGCCAGAAATTCCCAATGCTGAATACAGTAATCTCTGATACATCAAACCCGAAAGCCTTATAAAGATTATAGATCTATAGATCCTAACCCTGAGGCCAGGTTATCTCAGGTGCAGGCCTTTAGGGACTTCGCCTTTGCCGCTGCAGTCAGAGCTCTAAGGGCCGCCTGCGATCGCAAGCTCAGGCCTGTCATCAGAGTGTCTGCTAGAATGAAGGGTAGGGATTTAGTTTTATCCTCAAAGGGGTCTATAAAGGCTGAACGAGGCTGAGAGTGTCTATAGGCCTATAGGTGCGGGATGTAGAGCTCTAGGTTTAACTTACTTCATACTTGCAGAAAGGGTATACTTGTTTTGAGGGTTGTCCGTTGGTGTTTAGGTTTTCGTCTGTTGATTGGCTCGTTTCTCTCCTTCAAGATCGCTGGTGGGGTTTCGGGCGTACCGAAGGATGGAGTTTCAGGTTTGGCGTCTTGGATTTGTGGGCTGGATATAAGGTTTAGGACCCATGTTCACGGCTTAGTGTTTTGGATTTGTGAACGATCACACTCCGGAGACGGATCAACCGGCGCGCACGACGGCAAGTAGCCGTATAGTCCCAATATGAAGTTCAATGCCCGCAGAAAGAGGACGTGCAGGATGCCTCGACTGAGGGAACCCAGGTTAGCGACAAGGCGGCCGCCTGGCAATCGGCTTCGGGAGATTCTTGCTGGCATGGGAAGGCAGTCTTGGCAAGGTCTCGAGACTGAAGGGTGCGATTTGGGAATTCAATGGTTTCTGCTTGTGCGTGTATGCATGCATGTCAGACAGCTCGGACGGGATGAAACTAAAAATCCTAAACCCCGAATCTCGAACCGTGGGCTTCGATTTTCATGCCCTTTCGGACCAAAGCTTCGGGCTCAGCCTGCGCGTGTTGAAATGCGGGGTGAGAAATATGCGCATGAGAAACGAAACGGCACTCATTCAATGGGCAGCTTCGACTACAGAACAATCCACTGGAAAAGTACAGATGTTCTATTTCCGTGTTCACGGGAGTTCCCCTAAACCTCCAAGGTGGGACTCCACCGTGTTCGGAAAGATCGGGGAAATAGTTCGGTGCACCCCTGCTATCCCCAAAGGCGCAGCATGTTGGCACCTCTGTCGAGCCATTCGAGCAGACCTGGAACGGAAACATCACAGCACAACATCGCTACTCAATCTCTTCAAGCTCTTTGTTCCGTTGAGGAAACTATGCTCTTTGTGGGGTGGTGCTGTTCACAGAGGCCCCCGGCCCACCAACGCCAAACCCCTTAACTCAAGAACTATGCCTGAAGGTCGGGATTCATTTCCAATATGATTCAAGATCTAGGCCCGCCTTCGAACCCTAAGTTGAACATGAATTGAGATGCCATTTCCCCCCACAAACCTCTTGCAAAGTACTATGAAGCGGTTCGGATCCGGACCTGACCAGGTCTCTGCACGCTCGAGCTCCTTCCAGGCTGCTGCTTTCCGGGCTTAGGGTTTGTATTTCGTTTACAGGGATGGGGCATTCTGTTTAGTGTTTAATTGGGGGTTGGGATGTGGGTCTAGTGTTGCAGGGTTGGGGTTGAAGGAATTGGCCCGTGGATTTGGGGCAAGTTGTTGGTTTGGCTAGTTTTTGTTTGAGCCGTTTTTGGTTTGCCGCAGTAAGCACGCCACTTGCACCTGCTAACGCTTGAAAAGGTTGTGGAGTTTAGGGTTTAAGGCACAAGCGTTATAAGCGTCATAGGTCCATGGGAATCAGAATTGCGGCTTTTGCTTGAGTGTTCTCGGCGTTGGTTTCTGAGGCTTTCGGCTTGGCGATCATGGCTTCATATGGGGCCTTAGAGCTCTGCTGCAATGCACCCCGTCACCGCAACAAAACACTAAGCATACTTTGAAAACATGGCCTCGGGCAGTCGTCCGTCGCCCCAGTCGCCCCCGTCAACGGCCACGTCGACAGCCATGAAGAGTAGCGATTCTCTTGGGCCTGCCGGTTTGGGCCAGGGCCCCCAATGGCCCTTTAACAGAGAGCCCTTATGGTCCTTAAGAGTGGGTATTTAGGGTGTAAGTATTAGAGGGGAGTTGGGGGGTCGGACTGAAGGACTGCAGCAGTCTGCGGTTCAGGGCTTTGGGTTTTGGGTGTCCGATTACAAGGTTTTTGGAGCAGTCTTGTAAGGGTTTCCAGGGGTTTTAGCAGCAGTCTTGTTTCAACTGGTTCTACCGATTCTGAGGCTTTAGGGCCTACGAGGGATATGCATCGCCCTATACCGGGTCGTACGGAAGGACCGCAGCCTGCACTCTCGGAAAAGATATTGGCCAGTCGCACCTGTCGGAGTGGTTTGGGCTCCAGGATTTCACGCGTTCTTGTAGTTGGGTTTCAGGGGCTTTTGGCCTTGGAGATTTCGGGAGTTGGGGTCATGCTTACTGTTCGAAGGTGTGACGGCTACCGGCTTGGTATGGGAGCGTTGGGCAAGAAGTTCAAGTATTCTGGCAAAGTTTATATGGTTTTACACTGCAAACAGACGTCTATTGGACAAGACATGCTTGAGTCACTCGGAATGGTCGGTTTGGGATGAAGCCCTCTGTTCCCGACGTGGCTGCATGGCCTCGAAAGGAAGCCGATCCCCCTGCTCCCCATAAAGACCTCCGGTTTAGGCTCGGGGTTTCAGTTCGCCTTGCATCGGGAAAAAGCAGTGCATTATTGTCATATACCACTTCAGCACAAGACCGTCTGCGACCTCTTTTGCTTTTGCGCTCGAAGCCAGGTCAAGTTTGAAATGCAAGGCATCGCCCAGCAACACGAAACTCCCTCGAAGACCAAACGAAGCCCAAAAGGCCCCTCAGGAGAATATTCTAGATATTATGAAGACAAAGATGCATACATTTGCATAACACACGCGTATGTGTAGTCATTAATTATTTGTATATTCCGCGTTTCGGGAAAAATGGGGCTCCTTGGTCTCGGAGGTTGGATGCGCCTTTGAAAGCAGGTGTAACTGCGCGCACACGTATGAGTGCGTCGGCGCACGGCGCGGTCTGTGCTGCTCTGAAGGGCGAAGAGATCGGGGCAGGGGGCTGAGGGCATGGAATTTTAAGACGTATGTTTAGGGGCTGCGGATGATTCAACCTCATCATAGTTCATCATAGCTATGGGACCCACAGAATGTGAAATGCTAGCTTTACCTAGACATGGGTTTGTAGTATTTTTTTTGGTTTAATGATAGATACCAAAAACTTTTAGTTTCGTGGTTTTTATGGTTTTTTGTTTATTCGTTTGTCTGTGTTGTTCTTCGGTAAAGNTTTAATGATAGATACCAAAAACTTTTAGTTTCGTGGTTTTTATGGTTTTTTGTTTATTCGTTTGTCTGTGTTGTTCTTCGGTAAAGACATGATATATTCATGACAAGAGGAAATATAGTCGTTCATGTCGTGAAAAGATATGACATTTGTAGAAAATATATATATATATAAGATATTATATATGCCATGTATATTATTATATATATATATATATATAAATTCTATAGTGCCATGCATGTATTAGTGCAGGAGTGCAATGACAACCTTCCGAAGGGAACCTGCACAGCAAATAGACAGAGAGGCTTCAAAGACAGACACTGCACAGACAAAGACTGCAGAAGGCTGCCCTGCTTCAGAAAGCCAGCACT
>BGNK01000903.1:17368-46920 GCA_003297005.1 Symbiodinium sp. clade A Y106
GAGCCCGCCTCTTTGAAGTGGAAGAAGCGGCTGCGCCAGCTCCAAAAGGATGCGGCAGGGCAACTATGCTGAATTGATAAGGTTGTTCATATCTTGCTTGCGGTGGAGATTGCTGAGGACTAGGGTCAAAAGGCTTAGAGCCGTTGTCTATTAGGGGAGCATTTCCCAGTTCAAGCCATTAGGGTAGTTGTCTTATTGATAAGGTTATGGGTTGCGGTGGTTGCTTTGGTTAGGGTTATGTAATGGATAAGGTAAGGGGNGTTGCTTTGGTTTAGGGCTATGTATTGGATAGGGTTAAGGATTGTTTAGGAGGCTTTGGCTTGGATTGTATTTAAGATTTCGGTGTGGGATTTGGGAGGTGCTTTGTGTTTTGGATTGTCTTTGGGATTTCGGCGTGGGATTTGGGAGGTGCTTTGTGTATTGCGGGTGTGAAGGGTTGATTTATTAGGCGGGTTGAGAATTGGGGTGAAAGTGTAGTGGGGGGTTATAGGATGTGAGGTGTGGGGTATGGGCGGTGCTTCGGAATTTTTTTGTGCTTTGGGGTTTTGGTTGGGTGGGTTTTGGTTTTGAGGTCCTGTGGCAAGGGCTTTTGTAAGTTGAGGGTATAGGATAATTGGGTAGAATGGTTATGAAGTATGATGGTAAGATGGTGGTAAGGGTATGTTGGTATGATGGTTATGAGGTGTGGTGGTAAGATGGTATGATGGTAAGANGGTAAGATGGTGGTAAGGGTATGTTGGTATGATGGTGGTGAGGTGCGGTGGTAAGAATGGTTATCGGTGATATGGTGGGACGGTAGTCCGTGAACTGGGGCGTGAACATGTCTAGCTACTTGAAGGGGCAGGGGACTTAGTAAGTTGGCTATAAGTAGGGTTATAATTAGGGTAACTCCATTTAAGGCACTTAAAACTCTACATATAACCTACTTACTAAGTCCCCTGCCCCTTCAAGTAGACCCTAAACCCTAAACCCTATAGATCCCTTTAAGGAACCGTATAGATCCCTTTAAGGAGTACCACTAATTTCCTTGTCGCTGTGAGAGATCGCAGTTGTCGCCTCCTCGAGGTTTGGCTCAGCAGCCTTGTCCGCTCGCAAGGTTTCTACTCGGAGGCTCGGGGGACTTAGTAAGCCCTGCAATAATTAGGTACTTGGGTTTAGGATAGTAGTTAGGTAGCTCAATATTTAAGAGAGTATATGATTATTAGGTACTTGGACCCTTAGGAAAGGTTCCTTAAAGGGTTCCATTTAGGGTTTAGGGCATACTTGGAGGGTCGGGGGACGTAGTAAGTAGCTATTTCATAGACTTTTAGGTATCATAACCCCAATTCGGATCCCTTTGAGGGCACATGTAGTCTACTTACTACCTACTTACTAAGTCCCTCGACCCTCCAAGTACAGGTGTGGCTTTGGTTTTATGGGATCTGGGGCTTAAGGTTCCCACGGGAGGGTCTAGCTTGATCAGGTTCAGGCTGTACGGCTTATAGGGTTTAGTGTTACATGGTCCAGGGTTTATAGTAGAAGCCAGAAAGTTGGAACATCAATATCCTCATGCCCTTCAGGTAGAGGATAGGGATCCTAGCACAATCTTCGTAAACCCATGTTCCAACTTTCTGGGGTTCACTGTAGGGTTTGCAGGCTTTCGGGCTTGGGGTTCCGGATTTCGGGCTTACGCTTGAAAGAAAAGTGGTACTATGGGGTTGTGCGTGGTTTGTATAAGATTCGATCAGGGAGTAATGCAGTCGCGAAAACTATTAGACCAGGGTTCTACACCATACTTACAGCAAAAAAAATGCAGGTGTCCATATTCGGGTTCATCACCTTCCGGAGGTTCCCCTAAACCCCTAACCCTAAATAGTAGGATCCTTATAAGGACCCCCAAACAAGCTACCCCTAATTTTCGGAAGCCCCCACAAGGTTTATAGGTTCATGTTTCAGGGTCCACGGCTTGGGGCTCAGAGGCTGTAGGCTTGAAGGTTGAGGTTTTGGGGTTTAATATAGGGGCCTTACTAATTAGAATAGGGTTTGGGGTATTTGATACTATAACTGTAAAACACTATAAAAAGGAACCCCCGCCAAAATAGTATAGGTTATTATACGGGCCTCTATAGGACAGGGTTGCGGTTTTGAGTCAATTACAAGCGCAGCGTCGGCAATGCAAGGATGCGAGGAACTCAACGCCTTGCAACTTAGCGAGGTGAGATGTTTGATAGGGGTTGAGGGGCGCTGTTTACATGCTTCTGAGGAAGAAATTGAATGAATGACTCTTAACATGGACCCTTGGTCGACAAGCCCCTTCTCTTTAATTGGGGGCGTTCAGACCTTTCAAGATCATTCAAATGTCGACATTACTCCGACTCTGAAGAAAATATGGTTACTCAGGACACTCGGAGTATATCACCCTTTCCCATCAAGACTACAAACAGACCCTGCAGCCGTAAATTAGCCGTTGTGGTTAACTATCATTGAACCGGTTATGGGACAACTCTGGGGAATATTCTATAGAAGCGTTCTATGAGATCTACGAGGCAACAATGCCACATACTACTAGGTTCCTGAGTAGCCCATTTTATACTAACGGTACCCTTATCCTAATTCTTATTCAGCTTTAATCAGGCGACCCCAAAAAAAGGCAAGAGGGTACTACTCACGTACCTAGACTAGCTGCAAGATGCTCAGAACCGGGGCACGGCAGCTGCGCCCTCGACTCCAGCAACGGCGCTGGTCGCATATCCGCCAGCCTCCACCTTGTCAAAATCTGCTGAGATACAGTAGAAGCCAGAAAGTTGGAACATCGTTATCCTCATGCCCTTAAGGTAAAGTATAAGGGATCCTAGCACCAATCCTCCTAAAGCCATGTTCCAACTTTCTGGCTTCTATTATAGATGTGTGATAGATATAGATATAGATATAGATATGGATATGGATATAGATATAGATATAGATATGGATATGGGTATGGATATGGGTATGGGTGTACATATATATATATATATATACATACATACATATGTAGAGACAGATGGATAGGTTGATATACAGACAGATAGGCAGATACAGAGATCGATACATAGTGAACTGGAGAGATAGATGCAGACAAACAGCTAGATAGGCGGGCAGGCAGACCGACAGACTAATAGATAGATACATAGATAGGTAGGTGTACAGATAGATAGATAGTTGGATAGATAGTCATAGACAGATAGGGAGGTACAGAGATGGATGGTTAGATAGAGAGTTCGATACATAGATATGTTCAGATAGATAAGTTCAGACAAATGTATATGTATAGATAAATGTATATACTTTTGTGCTCGTTCTGTGAAATACAAACATATAGTTTCCTTATATAAGCAGCTTCGAAGTCAACATCATGGCGGACAGCAGTCGAATTGCAGCTTCGGATTGAAACGTTCGTGCTTTGGGTCATGCCTGCTCCCTGAGACCCACAAGATCCGGCTAGACTAAGGTTTCAATCACGAGTCTACAAACTTAGAATAGGCTTCACATGGCGGGTGGACATCTTGACGGCAATTTCAGAATAATGCGGGCTAGTGTTTTCTCATTAGGGTTTAGGGCTGTGGGCTCCATGTGGCCGGTGTCATGATGAAAGAAGAGAGCTGATTGACAATTCCCCAAAGGCCTCCGTCGTTTTTCGCACAGCTGGCAGCCTGCTCAGGTTTCAATATCAAGTTTGCCTGTCCGGTATTTTCTGGAAGGACATTCTGCCACTTGCAACGAGAAGCCGTCTCCCAGGACAAGAGAGTTTCCCCCAGCCAGAAACTATCAAGGCATAGGCTCAGCCTCCTACAAGCTCAATTGTTTTACTTACCTTTGGTTAGTAGGGAATGGAGGAATGGGGTAGAATCATAACTACTATTACTACCATTCTTCCATTCCCTACTAACCAAAGGTAGGTTATGTTTGGTTGCTTGATTTTTTCAGAACATGCGCAACAACAGCCGTTGCGACTGCGAGCCTTCCGGTGTACTTAGGGACAGTGTGATCGATCTACTCTACCTTAAACTACCAAACCCCACCTTTTTGTAGGTTCTAATTTTAAGCCCTAATATGGAATTTATAGGGACCCTACAAAAAAGTGGGTTTTCGTAGGTTAAGGTAAGGCTTCCAAGGACTAGGAAGTTAAGAGAACAGAAACAGTCAAACAATGGATGAACCGCACAACAGCAATTGTGACTACCTGAACCTGGAATAACCTACCTGTTTACGGACTTATATAAGGAAATCATGATAAGGAACCCTAAAAAGGTAGGTTATTCAGGGTTATGGTATACCTGCAGCAAAACTACCATCAACAGAACAGAAACCCCCGTGAAGCCAGAAGCCTGCAGGTCCTAAATATTGAATAAAACCCTACGAGCCCTCAAACCAGCCCTGTGTTACTGGTAGTTTCCCAGACCCCCGGGAGGATCTAGAAAGTAGCTCCCCTGATTTAGGGCCCTATACTACTAAGGGTACTTTATAGGAACCCCCATTAAGGGATCTACTTTTTGGATCCTCCCGGGGGTCTGGGTTACTGTGCTATACTTATCACTACAAGGAAACCAATCCCAAAGGGTCCTGGGTAGTGCTATGGGGGGATACTTCCCCAAACCTTCTTTGTGGATGCTTTGGATCCTTTGGGAATATGTAAACATATGCTTGCTTTTTGATCACGCTTCCAAGACTAAACCCGCACGCACCTGTTCAGCTGCACATTACGCTGCATCAAAGGTAGCAGCGCATCCACGTCCGAGATCTCGGCTCGGCCGCTTGGAAGTATGGGAGCTTCATAAGTTTAGATCCCAAACTAGTAACTTAATAGAGTTTGTGGCTAATCGCCAAATTATAAACTAACCCTAACCGATGAAACCATATCATCACAGAAGGATCCCTACATCAGGTACGCGGAAGTTTGAGAAACCTGGCGCACGAAGGACTCTTCATGCGGTTCAGGGAAAGGCCTTCCAGCCCAAGTTATTTTGCCTTGCTTACTCTGACAAAGGGGCCTAAATAACTCTGACAAAGGGGCCGAAATAAGTACTTAAAGTATGATCTTTGGGTGAATTGTATAGTAAACTACCATCAGGAACCCTTAAGGAATCAGAAGAGGAGGCTGTGGGTGTGTGGGTTTCTGTGTCAGTTGGTCTAAGGAATAGTATTGAACCCTAAACCCCTAAACCCTAAACCCCTAAACCCCTAAAACCCCTAAACCCTAAACCGTTCCAGAGCTTGAAGGGAACTTTTCTTATGATGTCATTCGAGTTGAAGGTGCGAGGCTGGCCCCAGCTCCGACGGCGGGGTTAGGGTTTACCCTAAGGGTCCAAAGGACCCAATAATTAGATACTTGGGTTCAGGATACTAGTTATGTAGCTCAATATGTAGGAGAGTATGTGACTATTAGGTACCCGGACCCTTAGGGTTCATGGTTTAGGGATTAGCGTTTAGGGTTTAAGGTTTAAGGTTTAGGGAGGCTTCTATGTTACGCTGAAGCCCTTTTTGAGAGCTGCGGGTAGTAAGGAACAAATACTAGGATGCATGTAAAACAGTACGGAACGAGGCAAAAAAAACACGCACAACTAAAGCTAACTAAGAGCCCAGAGAGCCCAATACCCCTTAATTAAGCGATATACCTTAAATTATAAGGGGCTTCAAACTATGACTTAAGCTATATTCCTTAATTAAGGAGTATTGGGCTCTCTGGGAAGCCACCAACGCAACCAAGAGGCCCCTCCTCTTGGATCCTTGAGTAGTGCTGTGTGTTTTAGATAGAAACTAAGATAGGGGCCCGATCTACTTTTGAGGAGCCGGCTGTAACATCGGCACCATCGTAGGCCAAGGCGATGCCACATGCTCCTACAGAAGAAGGCCTATTGGTTATAGAAGTTAGAAAGCAAGATTTTGGGACGGTTCCGGTCTGCGCCATTGGGATAGCATAGGGTTCAGAGTTTGGGGCAATCCTGAAATGAACACTATAGACTATAGCCCGGAATCCTACCAAAACCTAAGCCCTAAACACCGTGTATAGCCCTAAACCTTCTAGACCCAAAGCGCTAAATTCCCGATCAAACCCTTAAAGGAGCCCTTAAATATCCCGTAGAGGAGCCCTTAAACAAACCCTTAAAGATCCCTTACAGGAAACGTTACAGGAACCCATTCTATATAAGTTAAGCCCTAATCCCTAACACCCTAAAACCCCAAAACCAAAGGCCTAAAACCTAAAAAGCCTACTCTCGATCTCTTAGAACCCGTAAAGATCCGTAAAGGAACCCTTAAAGGATCCCTTTAAAAAACAAACCTTAAAGGAACCCTTAAAGGAACCCTTCAGGGAACCCATTCTCAAAGCCACGCAGGCCCAAGACTCTCTCATGCCCTGGGCCCTTTCTTTCCTGCGCCGGCTCCCAGCTCGAGAGCGCGACAGCCCAGGTAGCTGGGCCGAAACGCCTCTTCAGATATGGGGGTTTAGGGGTTTTAGGGGTTTTAGGGGTTTAGGGGTTTAGGGTTCAGGGTCTAGGGGTTTAGGGTCTAGAGGTTTAGGGGGTTAGGGTTCAGGGGTTTAGGGTTTAGGTTTAGGGGTTTACAGGGGTTTAGGGGCTTAGGGCTTAGGGTTTTGATGGTTTAGGGGTTTAGGGTTCAGGGTTTAGGGTTTATACCGGCTGCTGTAAGGGCTCCTACAAAGGATACTATAAAGTTAAAGGCTAGACACGTTACTACAAGGGTCCCACTGAATGCTACCATACGGGCTACCATCAGGGTGACGATCAGGTCTAAGAGAATTTAGGAGGGTTGGAGGCGTGAGGGGGATGTCGCGATTTAGGGATGGTGTTTCGGGCTTGGTGCTTTGGGGTAGGGTTTAGGGTTTAGGGCTACGGTTTTAGGGCTTTATAAAGGTTTAGGGTTTAGAGCTTTTAGGGTGTAGTAGGGTTAAGGGACCTTCAGGGGTCTATTGCTCTGTGTATCAGGATTGCCTTGGCTTTGGCTTGGGCAATCTTTATGGCAATCGTCTCGTTCGCCACCCTTAACCCTAACTCCTAAACCCCTACACCCCTAACTAAACCCCCAAACCCTGAACCCTAAACCCCTAAAACCCCCTTGCCGATCAGCTTCTTGACACTGGGCACCTGCCTCGCCTTGTGTACCACGGCCTTGGTCTTCTTCGCTCGAAGCTCGTAGCCCGAGGAGTCAACGGCGCTTGGGCATCTGCCGAGATTCTGCGAGACGTCCAGAACCAAGGACGTGTCGGCATGAGATCTAATCAGGGAATGCGGGGGTGAGGCCGGGTCGGGCGTTGGTGCTTGTTTCACGGTTGAAGAGAGGTGGCAAGTCAAGTTGTTACGGTGTAGGACCTGTTTCGTGCCGATGAGATTTATAGCTTTCGAGGGCCGGGCTCTCGAGCTTCGGAGATTGAGGGCGGTTTAGGCCACTATGTCACCACGGCCTAGGCACTGTACAAACTCGACACAAGCAAACCGAACATACCAGATCTCCCACACAACCCGCCGGGGCCCAAACAGAAGAACTACCTTTCCCAAAGGGTCCTAAGTACCTACATAGTATAGAATGTCGGGCTTCTATGGGAAAGTACCCCACCCCCAATTGGGAGTTTCCGGTAAAATAGGGGACCCTAATATAATGCCGCTAAATAAAATCATACTTCTTATACGGACCCCAAAATAAGGTACCCCGAATTTTGGGAAACTCTAACACCCTTTTTAGAGCCCTTTAAAGGAACCCTTATAGTACCCTTCTAGTAACCCTTTAAGGGAACGCTAAGGTACCCCGAATTTTCGGAAACTCCCTTGTGAGAACCTGGGATCCTTTGGGTTTGGAGTTCTCTGGCCGTGTCCAACCACAGAGCTTCTGATAGCCACCTCCAGTGCCAGCAGAGCCGCACGGTTTGTGTCGATCCTGCGTAGGGTTTCGGGTTTAAGGTTCCTTTAGCATCCTGGGCATAAAAATTCAGGCCTTTTAGGGCTGCAAGTAATTTTGATTGTGCATTACATGTATTGGGGACAAGATTTTTTCCGCGATACCGTGTAGCCGGGAGTGTAGTTCGGTGTCATCTGAGTTCGGGCGCAGTGGGTCTACGTAAATCGTTTCCTCCCCGGAGCTACGAAAACATGCAGCAATCCCATCCATGACTCGCCGATGCAAGACAACCGGTGAGGAGGGCTGGCTGCTTGCAAGGCTTAGGGTGAATCAAAGTCAATGTGTAGATCAGAAAGGAACCACAGAAGGATGAATGCTGACTCAAGACGAAGACGGTGCGGCAGAGATGATGGAACTCTGCGAAGCCTGAATGTCGGAATCCATGCCTCGATATGTGCAACCACACGGACAGGCTATATACTTCTGTCAGACAACAACACGGTGGCATGATGGTTCATTCAGTAGTTGGGATCGTTTTTTGCTTTCCTTGCCAGCACCGCTTCAATAAGATCATACCCTGCATAACGAAGTCATTACCATTGCGATCATGGCTAACCGCTAGCCCAGCGACCCATTGACTCTTGAACGTACAAGCATACCATGCCAGGGCCCCAACCCCCAAGGATCCCAGGTACTTATTTTGGGGGTGGGTATATTCCAAACTTTTGATAGTGATTCCTAACGTATCAACGCTACGTTCTGCTATGTAGGTACTTAAGGACCCTTATAGGTGGTTGTCAAAATTATGGTCCCTTTTTGTGTACCCTAAATATTAGGTGCCGTACTATATTAGGGACCCAAAAAGGGACCATAATTTTGACAACCACCCTTATAGGTATTCCGCCCTAGAACCCCTTTAAAGGAGTTGGGAGCCTTTGGGAGAGCGAGCTGCCATGGAACAGCGAACCCGTGATTCCTAAGCTCCCCGGATCGACACAGAATCCTCGGCTTGAACAACTCCTTGCATGGACCCAGAGATCCCAATACCCCTTAAGGGTTCCTTTAACGGTTCCTATGAGGGTTCCTTTATAAGGGTACCTATGAGGGTTCCTTTTAGGGTTCCCCGAGATCCCAATACCCCTTAATCAAGGAATATACCTTAAATTACAATAGGACCCCTAAAATGATTTAAGGTATATTCCTTAATTAAGGGATATTGGGTTCTCTGGGCCACTGTAAACCCTAAACCGTAGCCCTAAACAACAAAAAAACAAACAGAACCCTAAACCCCTGAACCCTAATCTCAACCCTAAGCCCTAAAACCCCAAACCCTTAACCGCAAACCCCTAAAACCAAAACCTTTAACCACTAACCCTCACGAAGCCCTATAAACCCCAAAACTCCCAGCACCCCCCCCCCCCCCCCCCCCCCCAACTTCCCTTTGTTGGAGCCTAGGCCCCCACCACTATGAAGAATCTATCAAAGGGTTCTTCGGGGCGTGCTGGTCCTTCCCGACTTGAGACCAAGACTGTGGGCTGCCCTTCTACGACTTTGAAGATTCTTTTGTCAGGGATTCAGGGTTCAAGGCTTTAAGGGTTTAGGGGTGCCTGGGAGTCAGAAAGCCCAGTACTTGCAACATCAGAAGCCATCAGGGTTTAGTGTTTGGGGCTTAGGGTTTAGGATTTGGATTGTACGGTACATGCATCAAGCTTGGGGCAAAGTCCTAAGCCACAAGCCCCTAAGAGACAAAGCCGAGATACCACAAGCAAGCGCCCAGCTCTGCCTGCCACAGCATTCCCAAATCATAATAGTGACTCCTTATGTAATATAAACCTTACGCTCTACCTTTGTGAAGAATCACCAGAATCTGCTTCTGGGCTGTTTATTCTTTGGGTTGAATCAGAATCTGCTAAGCTGGGTTGTAGTTTTGGCAATAGGTACCTCTGTGGGAACCATAAAGGGAGTTGAAAGTTTCCCGAACCCAGTAAAGAGACGCGAAGCTGCTGGGTGTCAGCAGACGGCCTCGATATCCCAGCGGTTCATTTTGAAGAGGGGCGGATTTATCTACATGCTCGTTTTTGAACGCTTTTGAGTTTGTATTCGCATTCGGGATGTGTGTTATTCAACTCCCAGAAAAGCTCGGGTTGAGGAAGGTTGAAGGTTGCATAGTGGCATAGTACTAACACTACCAGGACCCCCCAATGGCTCTTTAATGGAGCGCTAATGGCCCTTAATAGTAGGTATTTGGGGTATATTAGAGGGTAGTTGGGGGGTCTAGGTAGTTGCTCGAACTATTCACGAGAAGGCCTCCGGCCACAAATCATCACAACATCGACGACTGGAAGTGATGACATCAAGTGCCGACCTGTGAACACCCACCCCTATTTACACTCTAACCTTGACCCCAAATTCCTGATAGTGAGGCCGTACCAGACAGGATAGGGATTTGGGGTGTATTTCAAATAGTCATCTAATGAGTAAATCTGAGGAATAATTGAATAATCTTGCATGGTCATTCTTCAAGCTTCTCTGCGACCCACCCATACACAATAAGCAACATCCCTCCAACCCTAAACCCTAAACCCTAAACCCCGCTGCCTCGCTTGAACTGGACGGACCAAGGTTTCCAAACAACTAAGCCGGGTTTAGGGTTTAGGGGAATGCCCAGCCACACAAAAAACATGTGTAGTAGAGAAAATGACGAGGCCATGTCTTCAAAATATCTGCGACTCGAATCACCACATCGTCTTCCAAAAACTGTGTGTCGGAGTGAAGCTGTACGTCGTGGGTTTTGCATACTACTCATTGCAGGTCAGTGCTTGGGGGGAGATTAAAATTAATGTTTGGTACTTGGACCATCGGGCACCCTCAGAACCACGGTGGGTCCTCGCATCTTTCAAGCGCCGCGTGCTGCGCGCGTAGCTCGCTGCGCTGATGCCGGGTCCTAAGCCAATGTCCCCACACCAGGACCAGGACCCCCAATGGCCCTTTAAAGGAGCCCTAATGGCCCTTAATAGTAGGTATTTGGGGTATATTAGAGGGTAGTTGGGGGGTCTAGGCAGAGCGGATGGTTTCAAGAGCTTATGTTTGGGTAGCTTCCTGGGCCCTGTTACAGATTCTTCCAGATATCGTAAGTACTACGTACCCTGAACTGAACCCCGAGCCCTAGCGTAGGCTTTCTCGTGCTTCGCGATTCAAAGCCCTTTCGGTGTGAGAGGTGGCCCTAAGGGTCCAAAGGACCCAATAATTAGGTACTTGGGTTTAGGATAGTAGTTAGGTAGCTCAATATTTAAGAGAGTATATGATTATTAGGTACTTGGACCCTTAGGGTGGGGGTTTGGACCCAGGGTTTCTTCGGGATTGCTGGGTTTAGGGATTCGGTGTTTCAGAATGGGTTTAGGAGTAGTGTTTAGTGAACCTGAAGGGTCCAAGTACTCAGTAATCATATACTCCCCCGACTAGTAACCTACATAACTACCATCCGAAACCGAAGAAGCTCTGGGATAAGGGACGTTTTCGTTCAATGATTATATGGTAGTTTCCGAAAATGGGGGACCCAAATATAAATAGTAGGGTGCTTAGAGTATAAGGACCCCCAACAAAGGTGCCCCTAATTTTCGCTAACCCCCATATGGGGTTGAGGGTTTCAGGCTTAGGGATCTGATTGGGTCCTTTGGGCCCTTGGGGGAAGGCTTAGTGTCAAGATTGACTTGGCCCCGCATGCGATCGACCTTTGGGTGCTAGCTCAGGAGGTGTTGTACCCAGACCTTCCAAAATCCCCGAAGTAAGGAAGATACCCCAAACTGTAGCAGGATCCCTTATGTAAACTAAGGTATCTTCCTGGAATCTTCCTTAACTCGGGGAATTTGGGAATGCCTGGGTAGATGCAAAACTCCACGAGGCCTTAATAAATAGAATCAGGTTTGGGGGTAAATTTGTACTAAGGAGTCCCACCCTAAACCCTAAACCCCTAAACCCTGAACCCAAATCTCTTTTCTAATTATGAAGGCCCCTACGATAATCCACGAGCCGCGAGGCACGGCTGCCTGCTCTGCGACGCCTCGTTGTCTTAGGGGCTGAGTACCCCAGCCCAAAACAGGTTAACCTTTTCAATTATGGTAGGATTATATTAACCCCAAACGGTTAAAGGTTACCTACTCAGCTACTAAGTTCACATAATCCATACTAGGGCCGAGGCCTTGTTCGGTCTCTCTTAGCAGGCAGGTAGTGGAAGGTCGAGCCCATGATCCTGGCGGTGGCTCTGTTTGCGTGCGCTGGTGTTGGCCGTTTTACGGCGGACAGCTACCGCCAGATTTTGGCTCAAAGAATAGTTGCCGTCCTGCTGCTCTTGCTCTTGAAGCCAGCGTTCGATGGATCCAAGGCTCTCAAGAGTCTCGCCACGGCCGCCACGTGCTTTGGGAGTGCTCTTGCGGTTCCTGGCCTGGTCGAACTTTTCCTCTTCTCATTTGGTGGCCCAGTCGTAGTATACAGGAGCCTTGTTGGGTTTAGGGCTTATAGGGGTTTTGGGGATATAGTATAGGTATACTGGTCTACTATACTTAGAATAAGGTACCCCGAGGAGTAGCAGCATTGCGAAATCTTCGATCCCGGATGTGACATTCCACTTGTTTCCTCGTACGGAATCACCCTGAAACCCTACCTAAACCACCCTAAACCCTAAACCCTAAACCCCCAAACCCTAAACCCCTAAACCCTAAACCCCCCAACCCTGAAGCCCTTTGTGCCCTAGAGCTCATCTCCGAAAGCCAAAGCTCCACAAACCTTGAGGAAAGTGAAGGGTTTAGGGTTTAGGGTTTAGGGCTTGTAAAGCTGAAAGCTCTGAACCCCAAAACCGCAAACCCAACTCCCTAAACCCTGAACCCCTAAACTCTCAAGCCTAAATCAACCCATGAACCCCAACACACTAAATTCTAGACTCCACCGCGGATACTAATTAACCTACCTTTTAAGGGCGCATGTAAGGATACCATATCCTAAACCCTAGACCCTAACATAAGGTATCCTGAAAAGGTACCCCAAACCCCAAACCGCAGCTGACTCCCTTCGACTGAGGTGCTCGTCATCCTCCTCCGAAGAGGATGAGCTTTTCTCTCCCACGTCGAAGTGTTCAACCTATGGGTTTCGACGTATGGGGTTGAGGGGTTTTTGGGGATGTAGGGTTTAGCGATTTGGGCCGGTTTAGGGTGTAGGGTTTAGCTGGAACATCATGATCCTCATGCCCTTAAGGTAAAGTGTAAGGAATCCTAGCACTAACGAATCCTGAATCCGGGGTTCACATTATGGGAGTTTCCGAAAATAGGGGCCCCTAGTATAGTACCCTAAATTGTAGGATCCTTATTATAAGGACCCCCATAAAAGGTACGTTTGGGGGTTTCGGTGGTTAGGGTTTGGGGTTGGGGGCTTTTCTAAACCGGATCGGGGCTCGGGGTTTTGGGCTTCGGGTTTAGGGTTAAGGGGTTTTGGGTTTAGGGTTCTGGGTTCTGGGTTGTGGGTTTAGGGTTTTGGGGTTTTGGGCCTCAATTTGGGCTCCAGTCGAACTCGAACCCTGGGAGCATCGACGTACGCAGGGACTCGTACACTTTGAACCCTCAACCCCTCTAACACGACTTCTGTTCCTGAGTCTTCAACTGTCCTTGTGGCAAGGATCCTACTATTTGGGGCATTCGGCTGCCTTACTTCCTGAGCTTAGCGTGTAAGGGCCTGTGTAACACAGGCAACTACGAGTTATGATATCGCCTTATGCTCCAGAGAGAGTCATGCTACACTACACGCAGCACCCATTTCTAATTCTGCAGGCCCCTGCATAATATACCTCATAATTATAATAGGATCCCTAATATGATTTAAGGTATACTCCTTAATTAAGGGATATTGGGTTCTGTGGGTGCACCACTCCCATTTTGCGGGCTTTGGATTTGAGGCTTAAGCCCCTGGACCCTGCAAGCATCTACAAAGCCTTCAGAACCCTACAACCCTAAACCCTAAACCCTAAACCCTCGAAGGCACAAACCCTACACCGGAGCCCCCACAAGGCCCAAACCTCAACAACAAGCTCGTAGCCACTATGAGGGGCCATAAGGCCTCTGTTAAACCCTACGGGTCCATGTGCTCATATAGTATGTACATTGGCCTTAAAGTAGTCCCTATATAGGAACTTTGGGGCCAAAGTACAGACTAGTTGGACACGGACCGTTAGGGAAAGGATACTTGGGGGGCGAGGCCCAGAGATCCCAATACCCCTTAATTAAGGAATATCCCTTAAATTATAATAGGATCCCTGATATGACTTAAGGTATATTTCATAATTAAGGGATATTGGGTTCTCTGGGTGGTGCCTTCGGAACCCGGGCCTCGAAGTTCACGCTGCGGAAGCAGAAGCGTTGCTTCTGCCATCGCATGATGACTTCCGCCATGGTAGAGGCTTTAGGGCTTCAGGGTTTTAGAGTTTTAGGGTTTAGGGTTTTAGGGTTTAGGGTTTTAGGTCTAGGGTTTTAGGGTTTAGGGTTTTAGGGCTTAGGGTCTAGGGCTTAGGACGACGTTTAAGCAAACGATTCAGTTTCGGGATTTGGAAATCGTCGTACACCTTACCCTCCTTAACCCCCCCGAGAGGATCTATATATACTACCATTATGGAATTAGGTCCCGCAGCATCCTTCTTATTACCCTAAGTGAGGAAATCCCTATCCTGATGCAGGTGTCAGCATGACATCTTCGTTGCCGCTCCGTTTTTGGCCTCAAAGGGAAGGCTACGGGGAAGGCCCTTGAGCTTTTAACGATCTACAGGTTNTTTTGGCCTCAAAGGGAAGGCTACGGGGAAGGCCCTTGAGCTTTTAACGATCTACAGGTTATGTGATGTAAAGAGGCACAGAGCTGTAGATGCATCTTCTCACGAAGGAAACAGCATAGCTGTAAAACCTGACTTTCACTAAGGGTCCAAAGGACCCAATGATTAGGTACTTGGGTTTAGGATAGTAGATAACTAGCTCAATTTTTAAGAGAGTATATGATTATTAGGTTCTTGGACCCCTAGGGTTATTGTTTCGAGGCGGTTGGATGCGGGTGTCGTCCACGGGATCGGGCTCTGTAAAACAAGCCATACAGCTTGTCAGACACAAGGCAATATAGGGGCCTTGATAACTGCAATAGGGTTTCGGGGTAATCTTATTATACAATACTTATAGTCATTAAGAAGGTACCCCCCCCCCCCCAAATAGTTTTGACAAGTGTTTAGGCCCCTATGTTACCTGGGTAGAAGGGCCAAACTTGTGGGCGCCACGGTTCAAGCCAAGAAGCTCCTGGCGGTGCAGTCAATGTGAAGCTCTGGGCCCAAACCAGAGAAAGAGTGGTTTAGGGTGTAGGCCCAAACCAACAAACCCTAAACCCCAAAATCCTGAAACCCTAAAAACCTACGGTAGAAGCCCAAAAGTTGGAAACCTCATAGCCTCGATCCTTAAGAGTAATGTATAGGGAATCCCAGCACCATTTGGCCTTAATCCGGTTTCCAACTTTATGGGGTTTACTGTAATCCCTGAAACCCTAAGAACCTAAACAGAAGGCACGCAGATTGAGAGTCTAGGGGTTTCGGGGTGTAGGGCTTTGTTGGGAGTTGGCTCTGACTCTGCTGTGATTGCTTGCGAAGATGCCGCCTTTGTTGGACGTCGCTTGGGATTTCCAGATTCCCGGGCCTGCACTTGTTATAATCTGTCTGGCGCTTGTTACGGAATGGGTGAATGGATCCCTATAGTAGTCCCTACATAATATCCAATAATAGTCTCCATAATCCCTTCCCCCAGTCCCTACGAAGAACCAGACAGTAATGCCTTCAACCTCTGCATTTTGCAGGCTGATGAATCGAGGTTAAACCCCCGCCCCCGCCACAGACCTTTCAGGGTCCCAACATTGACATCCCTCTTATGATCCATAATGAAGAGGAAGGGCTTTATTTATGGGTCCTGCATTAGCCTTATTGCAACGACGACTCAGCAAGCAAATATGTGGGCAAGCGGGTCTTAGCTAATCTCAATCCCATCGTTCTTGTGCGCCGTCAGAACCAAAATAAGAACAATGTTTGTCACAATATCCTCGACGTGTATACAACTAAGAAATCCCAAACCTGCTAAGAACCCTATTCGGTAAGCTCAAACCTACCGTTTTCGATCTCAGAGCAGACTGGGTCTGTCGGTACACGTGGCCTCTTTGGGCCTCGCGGCGGTGAGCCGACGGTGTCAACACCTTCGGACACGGCTTCTTGCAGCATCCGAGCAACCTGCCAGTATGTTGCTTCATGGTGTTGGCTGCGGGCTTAGTGTGTTCGGGCTCAGGATTTAGGGTTTAAGGTTTATGGGTTTTCGGTCCGGATTTAGGTTTGAGCTTCGATAGCGGTTGTAAATAAGTACTTTCGAGAATCCCGTCTTTAGCTTGACGAGCGCCGGGTGGATTGCTTTCTTTTAAAGGGTGCTATGCCAAACTCGAAAGACCCTAAACCCATAAATGCGAGACCCGAAAGCCCTGGACCCTAAACCCATAAGTGCTAAACTTTAAACCCCAAACCTCCAAACCCCCAACCCTACGTCCTATCTAAACCCATATATATATGTTAAACCTGAAAGCCCCACACCTTCCTATATCTCCAATTTCGGAGTATACCTTAAATCATATGAAGGATCCTACTATAATTTAGGACCCTGAGGTTTAGGACCCTGAACCCTAAACCGCTAAGAACGCTGCCTGCACGTGGCCCTTCGCCGAGGCCACTGCTAAGGGCGAATCTCCTTTCAGATCTGCCTCGTTGATGTTGGCCCTGGCCTTTACGGAGGGTTTAGGGTTACTTGGAGGGTCGGGGGACTTAGTAAGTATAGGTAGTAAGTAGAGTTCTAAGTACCCTAAAAGGGAACCTACTTGGGGTTTACTGGCCCTGGCCCTTAGGGAGAGTTTAGGTTTAGAGTCGGGTTTGGGGTGTACGGGGTCCAGGGTTTGAGGGTTTAGGGTGTAAGGTCTAGGGTGTACGTGTAGGGCTCAGGGTTTAGGGTTAGAGTTTAGGTACGGATTGGGATTTATCTGGAGATGCAGGTTTAGGGTTTTCGGTAGCCCCAAACCTGAATAAGTCTGAACCCTAAACCCATGGGGGCAACAGGCTTCACGAGGATCAAAGGAGCTTTTTAGTTGCGATTTGCAGCTTAGGGTTTACAGAACCTATTCCTTGGGATCCAATCTTAAGGGTTCTACCTCAAATAATTAAAGGGTCATATACCTACAATGTTGTAGGGTTTGGGGTCACAGGTACAGCTTCAGTCCAGCAACAGACCCAGAACAGCCGGAAGCCTAATTGGGTTTAGGTTTTCGGAATATTTAGGAGCTAGGCAACTAGGGGTTAACATAAACGTACAGAATGCTTGCCTATCTTTACAAAACTCCGCTGCAAACATCCTCAAGCAGGGGCCCCACCGTAAAGTTGGTTTAGCCTCGTCATCCAAATCCCTATTCGCTCAGTATAAGTTAGCCTTTTGGGTTAATTTGGGTTCTATAGGGATTAGAAGTCCCCCCCCCAAAAGGTTGAAGGTTACCTACTCTACTGCTAAGAATGCTCAAAGTCCTTGCATAACCCTTATAGACCAGAAGCTTGTATAGAGCCTGCAAATACTAATCCCACCCCAAAAAGCCTACAAGTTAAAGGTTGCCTACCCTATGAGAAACTGCCAGTTCGAATCTGCGCAAGCAAAACCCTAGGGCTCCAAGTATGCAAATAGCACCCACTTTGGGGTCTAAAGTCTACAAATGCTAGCTACTTTGGGCTATTTGGAGCCCCAGGGAAATTGTGGATATCGGTTTGTCATTGGGTTTAGAAAACGTTCAGGGTCTCAAGGTTTGGGGTCTTAGGGTTTAGGGTCACCGTGTGCGGTCTTTGCACACCTGCAAGCCCTAAATACCCTTCCTGCTGGGGCTTGGGTAACACAAGCGTGTGTTAATGGAGCCATAGTGAGATGGTATCTATTCGGGGATGGTGAATGATATACTAGCTGACAGTCTTCTTAGTCTTCTTATGCTTTGTTCACAGGTGGGTATTAAAGTTAAGCCTCAAATGTAGAGACATGTTCCAGAGGCCCCACCCATACTACCGTTGTGAAATCAGGTTCCTAAAACCATAATAAGGATGGTCTTTTGGGGCCTAACTCCATAATGGTAGCATATATGGAACCTCTGAGTGTTCATGTCCACCTTAATTTGAGCGCCTGCAACAGAGAGCGCACCACGGCCACATTGGCGTTTGCAGCAGCCAGCCACAACCTCCCACTTCCGAACCAAACGAAGCTGGGGATCCTCCGAGACCCAACTACCCTCCAATATACCCGAAATACCCGCTATTAAGGCCCATAAGGTCTCTATTAAAGGGCACTTGCGGGGCCTGGCTCATAGTCAGGGGTGGCAGATTTGCGGATGCTTGTCAGAAGCCTCTGCTGCTTAGCGTCTGTTCCGAGGTCCCCGAACTTATGTGCAACTCCCAAATACCCTAAACACTTCTTGTGCTTGTCGGAAAGTCATCCCTCAACAAACACTGACTCAAGCTCAAGACTACTTTGGGGCATGGGTTGATTCAACAGGGTACCTACAATGATGTCACAAATTTCGGCATTCAACTTTGCAGATCAGTCTAAGAAAGCCGAGCAGCGGCGACTGCTTGTCTCTGGTGGACTGCCTGGGAGCAAACTGACTAGAACACCGCACAAACACCCTTAGTCCCAAAGGGTCCTAGATACTGTTGCGGGGGACACTTTCCCAAACCATAATAAGGATTCCCAATACCCTAAAGGTCCAAGTACCTGATAATCATACACTCCCCAAAATAGTAACATGACATTACTGCTACCCGAAACCCAAGTACCTTATTATTGGGTCCTTTGGACCCTTAGGGATATAGAAACCCTACATATACTATGTAGGTACTTTGGATCTTTTGGGAGCGCCCTAGCCTTGCACTCCACCCCCAAAGCCCGCAAAGAAATATAGGGGTGGTTGTCAAAATTAGGGTCCCTTTTTGGGTACCCTAAATAATAGGTGCTGTACTATATTAGGGGCCCAAAACGGGACCATAGTTTTGACAACCACCCATATGGAAAACGAAAGCCCTTAAACACCAAACCCAGTAAACCTAGACCCAAACAAGAGCTACAACAGAGACTATAGGTACAACCTAAACCCTTAATTGGAGTTATTCAGTGGTTATTATATCCATATAGGCACCTTATTTATATCCCTAGTTACTAAGTCCCATGAAAAAGCCACCTCAAACCTGGCCCCTAAACCCTAAAGCACTAAACCCTAAGAAGCCGTGTGGCTCTTTGTCAGCCCTTGAGGCAAGCAGAAGCCTCACGATGCTCACGAAGCCGCGCGCGGCAGCCAAGCAAAGAGGAGACCTCTGTTGCTTAGGTAACTTCGGTTCCTGGAGGGCTCCTTAAAGGGATCTATAAGGGATCTACACGGGAGGGTTTTAGGGTACTTAGAGGATCATGGGACTTAGTAAAAGGAATATAAATAAGGGACCTACATAGAAATAATCATCACGGATAGCTCCAAATGAGGTACTTATAAGCTTACTTACTAAGTCCCATGATCCTCCAAGTAGTGCTTGCGGGCATGGGGCTTTGGGGCTCAAGCTTGATGATTTGGGGTTTAAGGTTCAGGGGTGAGGGTTTCGGGATTTGGAGCTTTGGGGCTTTACGGTTTAGGGTCCAGGTTTATAAACTTGTACCTCCATAATGATTCCCTCCAAATACCATGGCCGAGAGTTTTGCAGGTTCTTACTATAAACACTGATACAAACAGATCCTATAGTCCTATGGGTTTCTACACAGCAAAAACATATGGTAGTGTAAGAACTAGATAAGACGACAACAGTGGCATTAAAAGCAAGCATCCCAACTCCCTAAAGCCTAAAATCAGAGCCCTAAAGCCTGAACCCCTCAAACCCTCAAACCCGGAAACCCTCAACCCTAGAGCCTGAACCCTAAACCTTATACCCTAAACCTTATTACAGGCTTCTATGGCAACCCCATCAAGGAACCCCCCCTATCGAGGCCCATCGAGGGACGTGGAGGGCCATTGAGGCCTATTGAAGCGAATTGAGGCCCATTGAGGCTCATTGAGTGCCAGTGGTTTTCGTTGAGGCGGCTTTCTTCTCAGGCGTTCCCGACCAAGCGCGAGTCGGATACTCATGCCGGGCCTGGAACGCCGAGCACCCACAAAGCCTCAAAGAGCACCATTGTTGCTCAATAAGCCTCCATGAGCCTCAATGAGCGACCCTCCGTGGCCCTCAATGGGCCTCGATAGGTTTGACGCACTGCTGGACGGGGTTCCCTGACAGGGTTTCCTTGGAAGCTCGTAGACCTTACACTCGAGAAACCCTGAACCCAAAACCCCTAAACCCTCAAACCCTAAAGCCCTAAACACGAGCATCCCGTATTGCAAAGGAGGGTCTGACCATTAGCACTGGCCAGGTCGTGGTCTGCACCTGCGGGGTTTCGCTTCAAACCCTACCCTTCAAAAATCCCTTGCTTACGGAAAAGACCTTCGTTTATATACGGGACCCTACGATAATTTAAGGTATCTCCCTTAATTCGGAGATTTTGGAGCAGTAGTAGTGTTCCCTTGTTTTGAGAACCCTTGAAGGGGAACCCTTAAACTGGGCTTTTAAGTAACCAGGGAGAAAAAAGTATACACGTTTATTTCACAAGGGTTCCATTAAGAAAACCAGTTGCTTCTTTGGAGTTCAGGTAAACCCTAAACCTTGATAGAGCCCTTATGGTCCTTATATTAGTGGATATTTGGAGGGTAGTTAGGGGATCTAGAGTCTAAGGTTTTTGAGGGTTCAGGGTTTACGATAAACCCCATAAAGTTGGAAACCGGATTAAGGCCAAATAGTGCCGGGATTCCCCATACATTACTCTTAAGGGTTGAGGCTACGGGGTTTCCAACTTTTGGGCTTCTACTGTAGGGCGTTGGGTTGAGGGCTTTGACGATTCGGAGTTTAGGGCTTGGGCGAAGTTCGGCAACATGTAACTAGAAGCCCAGGCTCAAGAGCCCTTAACCCTAAGGCAAGTCACAGAGCGCTAATTGAAGCCTACCTAGGCCCGGATTATTTTAGGCTCCGACCTGCGTGCAGCAGCACCTGTGCGACCCGTGTGAAGCCCTTCTTTGCGGCGCTCCACAGCAAGGTCTCGCCCTGGCCTGGGCTTTAGGGTTTTATGTTTAGGGTTTAGTGGTTAGGGGTTTGGGGTTTAGGGTTTAGGGGTTGAGGTTTAAGGGTTTAGGGTTTTGGGGTTTAGGGTTTAGGGACGTTCATTGTTTTAGAGTTGACGGTAAACCGTAAATCCTAGAAAAAACAAGAAAACAAGAGGGTTCACGGCTCATGGTTCTGGCCCTCCGATGCTAAACTTAAAAGATGTTCAGGTCTGGGTCCTTTACCCTAAGACTCCATGTATGCAAATAGTACCTATTTTCAGGTCTAAAGTCTATAAATACTACCTACTTTGGGCCATTTGGAGTCTTAGGGTAAGGGTTTCGTTGGAACTTGCTCTCGGTCTGAGACTATCCGTTCGAGCTGTGGGGTGGTCTTCAGGACAAGGAGTCAGAAGCTACGCTTTAAGGTTTGGGGTTTGGAAAGGTTTAGGGTTTGGGTGCTTTTGTCGGTTTAGGGTTAAGGGTTTAGGATTTAGGGCCCTTAATTTTAGGGTGTAGGATTTAGGGCCTTTAATTTTAGGGTGTAGGAACTGCCAGGCTTTGTTCTGAGACTTAGGTTGGATTCAGGACCATATCCTGAAGGAAAGACAAGACTCTGTTGGCCCAATTCTTGTCCGCACCTGCCTTAAGCAGCATTTGCACGATGTCATCGTGACCCTCGGTGGACGCCTTCCATGCAGGCTGGGAAAGGCAGTGTGCAGCAACGCCGCTGCCAGACGGGGTCGCTTCCAGCAGGAGCTGCATGATCTGTGCATTTCCTGACTTGTTCAACAATCGTGAAATTTGAAGTTTCATGATTCCCTGTGGCCGAGACTCAGACAAACAAAATAGATACCAGGCTAATCCAGTTTCCCAGCTTTGCAGCCACGGACAGGACCGACTCTCCCTCATCGTCGCAGTCGATGTCGGCCCTAGCCTCAAGCAGCGTGCGCACCACGGAGACACGGACCCCTTCGATGGCATTGACCTGTGGGCTGCTTTCAAGTCCCTTGAAGGGATCGCTGATCCTAAACCAGCAACCCCAAACCCCAATTAAATTACGGAGCCAAAAAAGTGAAGGGCTGCCTACCAGCTAGTACGAAGATAACTGCCATAGTTGGAACTCAAACTGAGAACTACCCCGCCACCTCTGCCTTCAGGACATCCAGAGGCTGTGGGTCCAGGTGGCTGTTGGCTACTGCAATCCTTCGTCACTGCTCTCACTTGCTGAGTTCAGGGACCCCTGTTCAATCTTCGCAGGGTTTGGTAAGTCCCGAAGGGCAAAAGATTACGTTACTGGTCAGAATCTAAGGTCGGGTCGTTTTGGAGGATTGCCTGTAAGGCTCAGGGATCCTATGATTCAGGGTTGCAAGATGTTGTAAGCATCATTTTTTGAAGCTGTGCATAACTACGCGTATGTCTCCGCGAGGTTGTGGAACATTTCTAGACGACTGCGCCGCATGATAAAGCTCTACAAAAACACAACCCTCCCGTCGGACCCCATCAATAACTGAGGCATGCGAAGTGAAACAACATGACAAGGGGATTGGGGAGTAATTAGGGTCTTGTTAAAACCTCAACAGCTGCAGCCAAAAGCCCGATAAGATCGCTGAGCCGAAGCTCAAAAACCCGTAAACTCCATAATCCCTGACTCCTCAACCAGTAAACCATACAGTAAACCCAACAGTCCTCTCAGCTCTAAACCCTGTATTTCCCAAAACTGAAACCCGCTACAGCCTAAACCTTAAACGCAAACACCCCGAACGTTAAACCCTAAACCCTAAACCCCCGAACTCTAAACCCTAAACCCTAAACCACCGAACTTTAAACCCTAAACCCTAAACCCCCGAACTCTACACCCTAAACCCTAAATGCATGCCCCGGGCTCCACAAAGCAGATCTCCCAACGCGATCGGGTATGGCAAGGTCTGCCCGAGCTCGGAGCAAGAGCCGCAGAATTGCCTGGGCTTTGAAGTAACCAGGCAGAAAAAGTACAGATAAGTTTAAAATACATAAAAGTATAAACTGAATGTATTTAATTGTCTTCCACTATAAAAATTGTTGCGGTTTATTCATAATTGGTTCCCTTTAAGTAACAGGTCCCGAAAAAGTATTAAAGTATTGTACTCCGAAGCTCAGTTGCTGGGTGGCCAGTGGCTGCGGCAATCCATACCTCAACTTACTTAGAGAATCATGGGACTTAGTAAGTAAGGTTATAAGTACCTTACTTGGAGTTATAAGTAGCTATAACTAACTATCGTTGCCTCATTTATGACCCTAATTACTAAGTCCCATGATCCGCGTCGGGGCTTACGGGGCTTGGGCCGTGGGCGTTTTGCAATCCATACTGCTGTGCTCCAAGGACCTACATAATGCAGGTTTCGGCTGGTTGTTTTATCAAGAACTACTACTCAGGTTCCTAGCTTTCCGTATTCCCCAAAAAAGCAGAGGCTTCGACTGATCGTCGACAGAGGCACTGGAGATTGGCGGTCGATGTTGGTCTTGTTCAGTCCGGCAGAGGCTTGCACCAGAAGCTTCACCACGCCTTCGCAGCAGTTCCTGCAGGACACCCACAGCGGAGAAGATCCACCACGCGTGTCGGTGTTGTCCACTTCACATCTCGCCTGGGGACCAGGTTTCAGTATAGCGCCACACAAATATGACGACAAGCAGCCCTCTAAGGATCGTATTGGTTCGACATTTAGCGGAGGAGAACACCAATGTACTACTAGAGAACATGGGTGGCCCTACCACAGTCCCACGCCCTACACTTTGGGGCTTGAGGTTGAGGGGCTTATACAGTGAACCCCAGAAAGTTGGAACATGGGTTTAGGAGGATTGGTGCTAGGATCCCCTATACTTTGCCTTAAGGCCATGAGGATGACGATGTTCCAACTTTCTGGCTTCTACTGTATAGGGTTCGGTCTTTAAAGGGTTGAGGGCTTTACCATCTGCCCTTGCAAACCAAATTACTGACGTTCTACTACACGTCTCATCTCAAGGCTCACCTTTTTGAATCTATAGAGATGATTGTGAACACCGGAAAGTTGGAACATGGATTAAGGATGATCAGTGCTAGAATTCCCTAGACTTTGTCTGAAGGGCGTGAGGATAATACGGTTTAGGGTTTAGGGTTTGGATCATGGTGTTCCAAGTGTGTGGCTTCTACTGGATAGTGCCCCAGAGAAGTTGACAATCTCCTGACATCATTACGACTAAACCCCCCTTCTAACCATCATAACAGCATTACATACAATATAGTCTTGGGCTTTATATGAATGAAAAATGAAATCCTACGCAAACGATAATGAATAGAAAGATAGAGCCCTTAAAGGGACCATATAGAGTAACTATAGACTATACATGAGTTTGGACCTCCTGGCCTCCAAGAGGAGCTCGACGATGCTGCTGTGACCCCAGTAAGATGCAATCCAGAGGGGTGCCATGCCTTTCCTGTCGGCTTTGTTGACCTGGGGGTTTAGGGTTTAGGGGTTCGGGGTTTAGGGCTTTGGGGTTGGGGGTTTAGGGTTTAGGGGTTAAGTGTTTAGGCGTTAAGGGTTTTGGGGTTTAGGGGTTGGGGGTTTAGGGCCTTGGGTTTAAGGCAAATCCTGTCGGCTCCGTTGACCTAGGGCGCTGGGCTTCTTACTGTATGATTTCACTGGCACCTGAAGAACCTACTTGGAGGATCACGGGACTTAGTAAGTAAGGTTATAAGTTATAAGTACGTAATTGGAGTTATGAGTAATTGTAACTGTAGTTACCTTATTTATGACCCTAATTACTAAGTCCCATGATCCCCTTAGTAGACCCTAAACCCTAAACCCTATAGATCCCTTTAAGGAGCCCTTGTTAAGGGAACCCTTTAAGGAACCCTACTTACTAAGTCCCATGATCCTCTAAGTATATACAAGCGTCAGGGCTCAGGGTCTGGGCTTTAGGCTTGAATGTTGGCTCTGTTCCTTGTAGACCTCGGGCTTTGGGTTTAGAGTGTAGGTTCAAGGTTCTATCTCCCCTAGCAGTAGGCAAGCATTGTGGGTCTACTTTAAGCATAGATGCACCATCTAGGAGTGTGTCTCTCTCTGTCTCTCTCTCTCTCTCTGTCTCTCCGTGCCTTCTTTGCTGATTCTTGCCTTCGATAGGGTGGCATGCAGGGTCGACCCTAAGTCCTAAACCCTAAGTTGCATTCCACAGTGAAGTGGAAAGGTCCATGGACTCAAATAGTATATACTTTGGCCCTGAAGTAGTCCCTATATAGGTACTTTGGGGCCAAAGTATATAGTATTTGGGTACATGGACCCTTAGGGCTATAATTAAGGGGTCATGACCTACTACTTTGTAGGGTTTGGGGTCACAGGTTGAACAAGCCGACTAGGACTCGAAGCCCTGGAATCTGGGGTTTAGTGTTTTCATTTTCGACATCTACGACCCTAAACCCTACATAGAATCCAGTGGCTAGAGTTTTAGATGTGTTCAGGGCTTCTGGTTTAGGCTTTTAGCTTGGCTTACACTCATAGGGCTTAGGTTCCCGCCCTGAACCCTAAACCCCGGAACCTTAAACCCCTGAACCCCTCAACCCCACAACCTCTAGGACCGACTCAGGCCAGTCGCATTTGCCATGGCCTCGATCAGAATGCGGGCATTGTCCAAATGCCCTCGAGCACTTGCCACCCACAAAGCTGGCCTGTCTACGCCATCGGTACTGCTACGAGTATGTGCACATATACATAACAACTCACTGTAAATAACTACACGCAAATAAATCTATATATATATATACACATACATACATACGTACACACACACACGCCCATATGTCCACACCATCCGGTGCAGGGTTTATAAGGTTTAGTCACGGTTTTAATACGATCAAGGTTATTGCTACAATTCTAAGCATCGTTGTCGTGACTACTTGTGTTACCAAGGTATGGTTCGACTAAATCGGGTTTAGCTACCCCTAAGCCCATAAACCATAAACCCTAAACCCCGAAACCCCTGAACAGTAAGGATTTGTTCCGCTTGAAGCCAACATGCACAAATATCCCTCCCTTCCCAAATCCAGGGCAGCAGAGCTAACTTTAATCCTCGTTCTAGGGTTAGGGTTTATGTGGGGTTTAGGGGTTATAGGGTTTAGGCTCTAACTAGGGGCCTTAATGCTAAGAATCTGTAGGGTTTAGAGGTTCGGGTCTCGGCTTTAAATGGCGCCCTGAATGAATAAGCGGGTTGCCGCAAAAACCACTAAAAGCCAAAACAGTCCGTGCCCTAAACCCTAAATCCTGCACCGATGCCTCTCCATTCGATCCACCACGACATCTGGGTTCACCGGCCTACTTGGCGCATGTGATGCTGACAAAATCTGCTCTAGAGTTGTTGGAGGATACATCCAGACCCTAGAATATAGTAGAGAGTCCGCTTTTTGTTGCCTTATACAGTTCTGTTCTCGTAGGGTTTGAACCGAAAAGTAGGTTCAGGTCGCTAAAATCCGGACTACAATTCAGAGTTTAGGTACCCGGCAGGAATCGGCGTTTCATGTTTGGCGGCCCAACGATGCCCTTTTTGAAGGCAGAAGAGCCAGCAGCCATGTGGGTGGTTGTCAATATTATGGTCCCTTTTTGGGTCCCTATTATAATAAGGCACCTAATATTTAGGTTACCCAAAAAGGGACCCTAATTTTGACAAGCTTGAATCAGCTTCTTTACACCTATTATTTAGGTTACCCAAAAAGGGACCCTAATTTTGACAACCACCCATGTGCAGAGCTTGAAACTTGGTTGCCAGCATGATTGCTTCAAAAAGACGACCTCGGCAGGATGAACCATGCCATGTAAGGGTTTAGGGTTTAGGGTTTTTTTGAGGGTTTAGGGTTTAGGGTTTTTTTTGAGGGTTTAGGGCTTAGGGTTTTTTTTGTAAGGGTTTAGGGTTTAGGGTTCAGGGTTTAGGAGTTTTTATTAGGCTTCTTAGTATGGATCCTAAGGTTATAGGGCCAGGGTTTCTTAATCTTTCACACCTCAGGCACTGCTTGCAAGCTATTTAGTTGGGAGCCTTTGCAACCTTTGTTGTAGATCCTATATTGACCCTTATAGGAAGGAACAGTTGTAGTCTTCCTCTCTTACAATGGTAAAGACACTGGCAAGTATGATAATTAGTGTCGTAGCACAAAGCTCCAACACCCTGAAACCTAAACCTCTAAACTCCAAACCCTGAACCCTACCTACAGTCTCCATTGTAGTTCCTCTTTTGGTTAATTTTATGGTCGGGATCCGATAATATAGATTTTGGTTAACCAAAAAAGGAACTACAATGGAGACTATAGGTAAAGCCTAAGCCCTAACCCCTGAACCCAAAAACCTTCAGCCACACTGTGCCTTTTCAGGAGCACCTCCAGCTCTGCAGCAGCTCCCTCCAAGGACGCGGTGCGCAGATGGGCGAGCTCCTGCTGAAACGCCGAGATTTCCCCCCAAAGGGTCGAAGCAACAGTGTATTTTAGGGTTTGGGGTTAAGGGTCCAGAGTCTAGTTCTTCTTTTGGGTCCCACATAGTAGGTGGGAACCTGATTAAGAAACCTTGGGCCTTTGTTAGGGTTCCTTATATGAATCCTACTATTTTGGGGTTACAAGCCCAGGGTTTCTTAATCAGGTTCCTACATTAAGAGCCTACTTTTATGATACTTGGACTGAACTTTACCCTAAACCCTAAACCCTAAAGGGCCTTTGGGTCCAGGGGTGTGAACTTCCGGATTGACTGCGAGAGTAACTTTCTAAACCCCAAACTTTGAGGGTTCTTGAAACCTAAACCCTAAACATAACATGGAGGCCTTGAACTAGGTTCCCCAGTAGCCCCTTAATAATAGGTACCCTTTTTCCTACTATTCGGTTTTAATAAGGGACCCAAAAAGAAAAAGGGTAAAAGGGTACTACTGGGGCACCTAGTGAAAATTAGAATAAGGTTTTCGGGCCCACTATACTATAATCATAATAAGGAACCCCAAAATAGTATAGGTAAATATAAAGGCCCCTATCTTGACAGTCTTTATTTGGGATCATGTCAAGGGCTAGATATAAGTATGTTGTAGAGATTACCCAACCGTTGCAGAGTGGGGGCAGTCCTTAAGCTAGAGCACCGAACACCCATCGTTGCCATCATCAGCCTCAACTAAACCAGACTAGAAGCCCAGCTACAGTTCCATAAGGTACGGTCGGTTGCTGTCTGTTGGCCTGTAAATTAGCCCTTAGATGACTACAGTATGATAACCTCTAAGGGGCTGTGCTTCCAGGCAACCTCCACATGAGCCCCGCATCCGGGCTCTTAGTCGAAGCTATAACTTGCAGAAGTCAGGGTTCCCTAAACCCTACACCCTGAACCCCTGGTGTACTAGATGGTATAGATCCTGCATTACCCATAAGAAGGAATGAAATTACCAAGATTCGCATGGTTTAGGGTCCTTAAGGTAGTGCAGGATTTATCTCATCAACCGTAGTGTAGTCCTAAACCCTAAACCCTGAACCCTTAAACCCTAATGCTACATGTAGTCTGTTGGGGTTCGGTGAGTTCGGACTCCTGGGATGTGGCGTGCAGGGGTCGGCCATCCCCGACAGACTGATACTTAGGACTTAGTAATTAGGGTTCCTCAAAGGGCTTCCCTTAATAAGGGCTCCTTAAACTCTCTTCTCCAATAACCAGGCCCTTAAACAGTTCAAACTTTTTTTAAGATAGACCAAACATATAAAGCCAAAAAGTTTAAAGTTCTCCAATTGGCTGAGTAAGTAAAGGGACCTATAGGGTATAGGGTTTAGGGCTTAGGGCCTACTTAGAGTATCATGGGACTTAGTAAGTAGGTTATAATTAGGGTTATAAGTCCCGCAAGTGGGGTTATCGTAATTATAACCTACTTATCACCTTACTTACTAAGCCCCCTGGGCCTCCAAGCAGGTGCGACCCCCGAATCACAAGATTCCTCTCATGAAGGTGCCTTAATAATCATTGTAATAGAGTTGTGGGCTCCTTTACAATAAGGAGCCCTAAGGAATCATAAACAAAACACCACGTACTGCCCCCCACCCTGTAGCAGTCTCTTGTAGGGATCACAGTAAGGCCTCTATGACTATATTACCGCTGAAAGTCCAACCCCCTACACTCCTAAATACTAAACCGACTGAACCCTGAACCCTAAACCCTAAACCCCTAAACCCTAAACCCTGAACCTCTCAACCCCAAACCCCTAAATCCTGAACCCCACACCTGCTGCTACAGAGTAAGAACTCCGAGGCTCCTCTAAAGAACACCGTTTCAACCCAAAGCTCCGGAGTTTGGGGGGGGGGTTTAGGGTTTAGGGTTTAAGCTCCGGAGTTTGGGGGGGGGGGGGTTGGGGTTCCGCTAACCCGGGGGGGGCTTTTGGGGGTTTAGGGTTTTTTCCCAAAATTTAAAACTTTAATAAATTAAAACCCCAAAAACCCACAC
>BGNK01000903.1:46971-127480 GCA_003297005.1 Symbiodinium sp. clade A Y106
GCGGCGCCCACGATGGGTAGATCGGTTACAGCCCACAGAGCCCACTTAAAGAGCCCGTCTTAACCCGAAGGTCGGGTGGTGGGGGGGGGGGTGTTGTGTTGGGGGTTTTGGCCCCTGGGTGGGGGGGGGGGGGGGTTCGGCTGCAGCTAACCCGTGGCAGCTTTTTGGGGTTTAGGGTTTCTTACCATAAATCATAAACTTCATAAACTTAAAACCCCTAAACCCCAAACCCTAAACACCTGAACCCTAAACCCCTAAACCCTAAATTAGACCCTAAACACCTAAACCCCCAAGCCCCGAATCCCAAAGCCTTACGCTTTCAGGCCCTGTCCCCAGTCACTCAGCCTCCTGCGTCGGCAGGGCCCAATTGAGGATCACCACTGAGAGCTCGGCCCTTTAGCTCAGGCTTTCGCATGGTTAGGGGTTAGGGTTTTAGGGGTTTAGGGGTTTAGGGTTTAGGGTTCAGGGTTGGTTTACAAAGGTTTCGATAAGTTCCGGAATGGGGGTTTCGAGATTCAAGGTTTTACAGTTTGACCTAGAGTGCCAGACGTGGAAAACGTCTTAGCCCTAGCAGCCCAAGTACGCCTAAAGCAACAACTGCTATAGTGGCATCGGGTTGCCTGGTCAATATCCCACACTGTCTCTCTATCTATCCATCTATCTATCTATCTATCCATATACATGTCTGTCATGCATATGTATATACAGCTAGCTTGGAGTGTAAGGTAGCCAGCACAGCGGACACGAGGCTTTGGGGCTTCAGGCTTCGCAAGAATCTCAGCGAACTGAATTTGGCTGAACCACAGACAAGTCTTACCTATAGTCTCCATTGTAACGTAAGTCTTTTTTTCAGCTTGATTAGCTTTGTATTTAGCATCCTAGAAAGTAGCCGATACAAGGAACTACAATGGAGACCGGAGGTAATCGGAAATAAGGCTCGCATCGCCAACTGACGTGCCACCGATCAACTACCCTCTCACTGACACCTGCCCCCCTTGTGCCCCTTTGGAACCAAAATACAACAAATATCTTCAATCATCCCTTGGAGTACCATTGCAATATAAAATTGCTCTTAAGAGCATTGAAGCACAAGCAAATTCCTAAGAACACTATAATATCAAAGAACTTAGAAAAGCGCAAGAATAGAATCAAAAGCTCTGCAGCACGAACCTTGCCAAATATCTTACAAATCACACAATTCCCTTTGCTATGATATTTTTGACTACATTGTACTGTAATGTATGCAAAATGTTCTCTTCTGTTATAACATACCGCGTTTAACGCACGCACAAACTAGCCAAAAAAGTCTCTAACTCTAATAAATCCCAGGCTCTGCCTAGGACCCAAAGAGAACCCCCGCACCCTGTCTTTGATAGGGCGAACATTCAAGGGGCTCCGGGGGGGGGACTGTTGATGGACAAAATCCTGCATGACCCTAAGGACCTAAACTATGGGAATTATGGTATATTCCTTATAATGGGTAATGCAGGATGTTGTCCATCAACCGGATGAATCTAGGTCGGCATATAATCACAACATAAGGGTTCTTATAGAAGGGACCTTAACTGCGCTTTTAAGTAACCAGGGAGAAAGAAGTATAAACTTGTATTTCATAAGGGTTCCCTTAAGAAAAAAGTATTAAAGTATGGTACTCCAAAGCCCAGTTCATCCTACCGTAAACCCTAAACCCTAAACACCTACCTTCATCCCACGGTTTGATGATCCAAATTAATAGAACGCCAAGGAAGAAGTACTCGGGTTCGTTACCCTGAACCCTATAAACCTCAAACCTACATTCTATTCTAAACTTTACACTCTAAATTTCTAAACCCCTAAATCCCTCAACCCTTCAGCGCTTTAAGCGGCGCCTGGCCCGGTAGGACGTCAGCTTCCGATCGTCGAGGAGAGGTTCCGACTCGCCCTGTGCGGTGAGCTGCAACCGAAAGCGTGGCACGCCCAGGCGTTGACGAAGGTACCTCCGGCATGTGCGACAAACCCTAAACCCTAAACCCTACGGCCGAAACCCGTTTAAACCCTATAGATCCCAAACCCTTGAGCTTCAGAGTTGAGGACTTCATAGGGCTAGATGGGTTCAACCGAAAAGCTTTCTGGAAAAGCCCAGTTGAAACATAACCTCGATGTTAGCTTTAACGCAGCAACTAAGTTGGCACGTCGATGTCATCGTCTGAAGCTGGTGCTAGGATATTATGTGCGCTTCAAGTCAGCGTCGATGTAGCTTTGCTGGGCTACCTCTCGTCTGCATTCTAGTTCCCGTTTTGAATTACCGTATTATCAAGCTAGCTAAACCAAAAGCAAGGAACTACAACGGAGCCGATAGTTGCAGAGAAGTCCGCCGATACCCCACACTTAAGCCCTATAACGGTTTAGGGTTTTTTGGGGGTCTCGGGGTTGGGGATTTAGGGTTTAGGGTTTAGGGCTGTGCTGAATGCTTTCGGTTTTAAGGCTTTTGTGCAAACTGCCGGGATGGTCTTTCTTCTATTTTGATGCTTTCGGGCTCCAGAGGCCTAACTCTACTACTACTACTACGACGACTACTACGGCTTCTACTACGACGACTACTACTACTACTACTGCTTCTACTACGACTACGACTAGTAGTAGTAGTAGTACTACTACTACTACTACTACTACTACTAGACTCGAGGTCACCAGCTCTTTCGATCCAAGCTGCCTTTTCAAGCCCAGAACTGAGTCGCCGCAGCTTTCGACCAGGGCCTTGCAAAGGGCTTCTCAAAGTTAAGGTGTAAGGACCCTAAACCCTAAACTTCCCTAAACCGGCTTAAGGTTTAGGGTTTAGGGGGAATGGGAGTTTAGGGTTTTGGGGGGGTTTACGAGTTTACGGCTTAGGGTTTGGGGTTTAGGGTTTAGGGGGTTGGGGCGTTTGGGGTTTAGGGCCTTTAGGGGTTTCGGGCTCAGGGTTTAGGCTTTAGGGTTTAGGGCTTGGGGTCCAGACGGTTCAGGCCTTGTAAGGGCTTAGGGTCGCAATAGCTTTCCACCAGGACATTGGCAGGGGTAGCGAGGGATGTATCAGCTTTGAGCAATCCGTGATGGGGAATCGAAAAAACGCCCGGTGGATGTGCCGACTCTATGCACGGATGCTTTGGCAAAATGTACGATCCTGCCTTCAACCATGGAATCCTCCATCCAACGAAAGCCTTCCGGTTTCTAAACTGCGTGTAGGTGATATACATCAAATAACCCACAGGATCCTCGGGTCCTATGTATTGTTATGGGGAATACTTTACTTCCCTAAATCATTAGAGTATTTCTTAATAGAGAAACCCTACATCCTACTATATGGGTACTTTGGACCCTTTGGGTAAGAGACCCAGAAATCCTAAACCCTAGGCGTCTTAAATAGGTGAGTGCTACACGGGCCTGAATCATTAGAAGAGGTCATGAGGTTTTGTCTATACCACGGCTATTTAGGGTTTAGGGTTTAGGGTATATAAGAACCTTAAGCCTTACTTGGAGGGTCGGGGGGCCTAGTAACTAGTTATTTCAGAGACGTATAAGTACCATAACCACAATGAAGATCCCTATTAGGGTACTTATAAGTCTACTTTGTACCTAGTAAGTCGCCCGACCCTCCAAGTAAGGAACATCAGTGTGACTGTGGGTGCTGTTGCTGTTATCTTGAAGTATTCCGTCTCTTATGTTGCACTGCTTTGACGAAAGATGCTACGGTTACATAGTATCACATAACAAATTAAACCTAAGGAATAGTATTATGAATATGGTTACTGTTGCTGTCATCTTGAGGTTTCCCCAAAAATTCCTAAGTACCTATATAGCAGAATGTAGGTTGTCTATACTAGGACTTCGTTATTATGATTTGAAAAGTATCCCCCATAACAGTATTTGGCATGGCGAGGTTGGAGCCTAAACCCCAGACCCCCTAAACCCTAAACCCTACACGTGTGACCCTATACAGTAGAAGCCCAAAAATTAGAAACCCAATAGCCTCAATCCTTGAGAATAATGTATAGGGAATCCCAGCACTATTTGGCCTTAATCCGGTTTCCAACTTTATGGGTTTACTATAGTCCAGTCTATTACACTGCTTTGACAAAGATGCGGCTAACTCCGCTGCATCCAAGCCGGCCACCTGCGGGTTTAGGGTTTGGGGTAGGGTTTTAGGGTTTAGGGTTTAGGTTTCGGTTTTAGGGTTTAAGGGTTTTGTAGCCTTGATTGAGCTTACGTACAGGGTTTATAATAGGGTGTATAGGATGAATCAGGCTTTACGTAGTGTTTCCGCCGGAAGCACAGATTCCCTAGTCGAGGAACATGTTGATCAGCAATGCATAAACTCTGCAAGCCCTAAACCTAGTTGTATTCGGTCTTCCATGCTAAATACGAAACGTGGTAGGCGCTGAAAGCTGGCAACACAAAACGCAGATCAAGGTCCAACATCAGGCATTTTCGGTGTTCAAGGTTTAGGGATGCAGGGTGCAGTTTTAAGATTGACTGCCTATAAGAGGGTTTTCCTAAACCCTGAACCCTAAACCTTAAACCATAGACCCTAAACCTTTTGGCTTTCGGCAGAAAAGCAGTCACATTGCATCCGCTTGATGCTTCCCTAATATAGGGGCCTAATGATTAGAACAGGGTTTTGGAGCCCATTATACTATAAGCATAATAAGGAACCCCCAATATAGTATAGAGCAGTAATTGTTAAGGATCTTATATCATAGAACCCTATAGTAGCCCTTAGAGTCTTAGAGTAACCCCTTCAAACTATTCTACTTATTGAGGCCACTAGATTAACCTTGCCGTGACCTCACTAAAGCAGCCAATGTGCGGAGTAGAAGTCTTTGGCCCTGTGAAACCGACTGCTGTTCCTTGGTGACCACATGACCCTTATAAGTAGGGGCCGTATACCCATATACTGTAAAACCCTATATGGTATGTGAACCTTAAACCCATGTAAGCTCATATCATCCAATTACTTCAAGGGTTCGAGGTTCTGGAGCCAGGGTCGGGTTAAAGGGCTCCCTTTTGGCTTCAGGGTTTTGAGGGTATAGGGGACTTTGGGATTAGTCGCAATGAAGGTTTCCTTAGCCTGCCAAAACTCCCATCAGAATGAACAACACACCAACATTCCAAAGGGTGCTTCTCGTTTGGGGTGCCGTTTTAGAGGCTGTAGTTTTGTCTTGCTTGGATCGGAAGTAAACCCAGAACCCTAAACCAAACCGAACGCCCAAACACTAAACCCTAAACCATCAGCCCTAAATCTTGAACCGCCTGAGTTTTGCAGCCCCCGAGGTAATACTCCGATACTCGACGGCTGCGCTCGAATGCTCGCATTTCAGGTCAACACCTGTGTAGACTAGCGTAGACCCCTAGCTATCCTTGGGGGTCTTTCAGGCTTATTACCGAATGATATCTTTAAAAGAATACGCATGCTATGACCTGATCTACACGACTTGGTAAGGTATGGCATGTCATGTTATCTCACTATATGCCATGCTGCGGTATGATAAAATTTGATATGTGCGGCATGACATGATACGGTATGATATGGTATGGCATGATTTGATATGCTAAGGCATGGCATCGTAATTACATATGTTGTAGGTATCTGGTAGATACAGCTGTGTAGCAAAAAAAGTCTGCATGTGTGTAAGTTCAGCATACCAAAGTGCGACGCTTCATGGGGCAGGCCTCTTCGCCCGACATCTTCCGCACAGACATGGCCATGGGTGCGACTTCATGGGCCAACCTTGCACTTTGCAAATGCTGGAGCCGAGACGGAACCATGGGCGAATCTGCTCATCTGCGGGGGGCTCATGGAGTGGAGCAACAGACAACATTCGCAGGCATACCATAGGGGCCCATTATACCATAATTATAATAAGGAACCTCCACAATAGTATTGGCAATTGTTTAGGCCCCTATAGTAAACAACATTCGCATTCATATCATGTTGAACCGCAAAATTTTAGCCCGAGGACTGATTGCTAGTCTGTCTGGTGCTTAGTAGGGAATGGGGGAATGGACTATGGGAAAAACTATTGGGGACTATATAGGGACTGCTATAGGGATCCATTCCCCCATTCCCCTACCAAGAACCAGGCAGTAGTTGAGGCCTGTGTTGCGAAAGGCTTGTAATTTGGCACTTGCAGCTTAGGGCTCAACAAAGAGACTAAACATATCATTATCCCCAAATTCGTGGCATTGGGCGAGAAGTATATGTATGTGGTGCATATCTATCTATCTATCTATCTGTCGTGTGTCTGTTTGTCTTGTTATCTGGCTGTCTAACTTCTATCTAGCTGTCTGCACATGTGTCTGTATATCTGTCTGTCTGTCTGCCTGTATGCCTGTATGTCTGTATGTCTGCATGTATGTATGCATAGACAAACGAACTAGTGAATACAGAAATGAACTTGCAATTAAGCAAACCGAACATATATATATATATATATATATACGTATATATATATATATGTATGCATATAGATACGTATGTGTTTGTTTATGTGTATTATATACAATACATATACACACACCAAGTTCAACGCCTGATCCCCGGAACCAGACTCGAGTTTTTAGCGGCCGCCAGTGGCGGTGGTTTCTGCTTCCCGCTGCAAGATGTGCCTGGTGCAGCATCTGCAGCAGTTCTCCAGCTTTTCCGAAAGGATCCTATAAGTACCTATGTAGGGAATACCCACAGAAATCATAAGAGAAATTCCTGATTTAGTTACCTGCACTATTTTACATCAAGTTAATACCATCTGGGTTCGCGCTTTTGGGTATGTCCATGGCCCGAACCGCGATTGCACGGAGTCGACCAAGACATCAACATTGGTTCGGCATGTGCGTCCCTGGACATGATGTGCAACAAAATCTTCAATCCTTAAGCCCAAATAGCCTGGAATCCCACCAACTCTCAAGCCATGACGCCAAAATCCGGCCGGCTCTCCAAGAAACACCGTCGAAGATGGACAGTATAGGGGCCTGTATGTAAGTATTCTAAGTTTAAGGTTGGGCTACATGATAGCATACTACATGTGTAACAAGGAACCTTTGTGGTGAAATCCCTCCTCCAAAGATGTCACGGAACACGTAAAAAGGGCTTCAGGGGTTTAGGGCTTGTAGGGGCAGGGGGTGTGGATGGGTTTGCGGGTGGGTTGCCGGGTGGGCAGGTGGGCGGGCGGCGGGCGGGCCGCGAGGTAGCATCGGGGAATATATTCAGAATCGGGGTTTGTGTGTAACACTTTCCGGTATAGTAGAGTTGAGTAGTATCGCTGTCGCTAAGTATGGTGAACTACGATATGATCCTCTGATCTTCAAAGAAGCTTCCACACACATGCCGTTTTCGGGGCTCCTGTGGCCCTCACTGCTGCGACATCTCTGTTCCACATGACCGTGTGAGAGAGCATCGGGAGGCCTCAGTGCCGCGCAGTGATACTTCTCTTCAAATCGTAATAGTATTTCCTAGGCCTAATATAGAAACCCTACATTCTACTATATTGGTACTTTATTTCCGAATTTAGAAACCCTACATTCTACTATATTGGTACTTTATTTCCGAATTTAGAAACCTTACATTCTACTATATTGGTACTTTATTTCCGAATTTAGAAGCCCTACATTCTACTATATAGATACTTTATTTCCGAATTTAGAAACCCTACATTCTACTATATAGGTACTTTATTTTGCGAATATATAGGTACTTTATTTCCGAATTTAGAAACCCTATATTCTACTATATAGGTACTGTATTTCCGAAGATAGAAACCCTACATTCTACTATATAGGTACTTTATTTCCGAATTTAGAAACCCTACATTCTACTATATAGGTACTGTATTTCCGAATTTAGAAACCCTACATTCTACTATATAGGTACTTTATTTCCGAATTTCGAAACCCTACATTCTACTATATAGGTACTTTGGGCCGTTTGGGAAAGATGTAACTTCCCATGAAGACTCAGCCCTAAACTCTCCAACTCAGGTCCGTCTGAGGTTCGGGGGGCCCTGGATGCCAACAAGAAGCGGGAGGATGCCCTGTTGGAGAAGACCGGGGCTCTGGGTTTAGGTTGCCGAAGTTCTCAAGATATCGGCTCAGACCACGATGGTTTACAGGGATTCCTTACACGGTGCTTCTCAGGTTTTAGGGTTGCGGGCCTTACGTGTCAAGGGTTGATGGGGCTCAAGATGTAGGGCTTATGATTCGGAAAGGTTCCCTTAGCGTCTAGAGGGCACACAACCTCCAGCAAAAGTTTAAGCCCGCTACATCGGAAGCTTGATGATTCGGGTCTTAATCTTGTAGTGAACCCCAAAAGTTGGAACATGGATATAGGATGATGAGTGCTGGGATCCCCAATACCTTACCTCAAGGGCATGTGGTTATTGATGGTCCAACTTTCTCGCTGTTGCATCAGTGTAATTGACAGGGACACCAGACAAGAAGGCTCTATATGGAATACAAGGAGTTCGGGAAAGCCATCTGCGGCTCAAAGGTTCTCGAGATAGTCGAATCTTAGTTGCTGAGTGTATAAGCCCCAACACGTATACACTTTCAGTTTTATAGTGGGTAATATTATCCCCAAAAGTGTACACTTTCAGTTTTATAGTGCGTAATATTATCCCAAAAAGTGCACACTTTTAGTTTTATAGTGGGTAATATTATCCCAAAAAGTGTAAAGTGTATCCACTCAGCCACTAAGGAATTTCCTGGGCTGGGATAGAATCCCCCGGGCTCCTCCTCCTCACTGCGGCGCAAACCATCCCTGGGCGTGCAAGGGCGACGGCTGTAGGAGTGAGTTCTTCTCGGTGGCCTATAAGCTCCCAAGTACTAGGCCCAAAGGGTCCTAGGTATTGCTATGGGGGATAGTTCCCCGAATTAAAATAGTAATTCCTAATATAGAAACCCTGCATTCTACTATACAGGTACTTTGGACCCTTTGGGAAGAGTAAAGTAGGAACTGCTGTCACGGTTTGTGTAGGTATCCCCACCTATGTAGGTACTTTGGACAGTTTGCGGTAGGTGTGCACGTCCTAGAGTTCACAACTCAATGCCTAGAAGGCCAACCATCATTCGACAGGGCACATGATATAGAAGTCTGAAAAAACACCTTCACTATTCCGTAGGGTTCCTGAAATACCTGTGAATATATATATATATAGATATACACATGTACAAGTATAAGTATACTGTTGTATACACTCCCCCCCAAAAAAATAAACCCTAACCCCATAGCGCAGAGTGCTTTGGAGCCTGACCTCAAGCTGCAACTGCCCTGGCGACGAAACCCTACCTGAATCCCAAAGACCCAACCTTTTGGGGGGTACTCATACAAGGAAGTCATCATAAGGAACCCTAACAAGGTAGGTTTTATCAGGATAAAAACCCTAAGGCCCTAAACCCCTAATCCCCAAACCCAGGCCTAAAGTCAAGCTTCACCTGCACGAGTTTTGGACAAGCTGGAAGCCAGTCCTGTGCACATCCCAGAACCCCAAAGCGATACTCCCAAAGTGGATCCCTACACTAACCCTAAGGGTCCATGTATCCAAATAGTACATACTTTGGCCCCAGAGTACCTATTCTGGGGACTACTTTAAGGGCAATTTGTATATAATATGAGTACATGTACCCTTACACTAATCCCGAAGACCCCTCTAATGGTCCCTCTCTTATCCCCCATCGTATCCTAAACCCGAATACCCTTACCTTAACCTACCAAAACCTACCTTTTTTGCAGTGTCCCTATAAATTCCACATTAGGGTTCAAAACAAGAACCTACAAAAAAGTAGGATTTGGGAGACTACCCTTACCCTAATGCTCCTGGACCTTCGTAGTGAGATGACAAACGTTAGCCCCCAAAGCTCAAACCCTGGCCCACCAAGCCCATGACCCTCTTAGGAGCCTTAGGGTAGTTACTAAGTCCCATGATCCCTTGACCCTTAAACCCCCTTATACAGCCTTTTGAGATTCCTTTACCCTAAACCCCTAAACCCTAAACTCTAAACCCTAAACCCCTAAACCCTCTTAGGAACTTAGGAGCCTTAGTGTAGACTCCATGGCAGGCCTTCGCCATATCCAATGGCTTGTTGAGGAACGGGGCGGCCTCGGGCTACTCTAACGTTTTGTGGTTTAAGGGTTTAGGGGTTTAGGGTTTAGGGTTTAGGGGTTGGGGTGTGTCGACCAAACTGTTGCGGTAAAAAGTATGTGTGACGGAAGTCAGAGATTTTTTGCATAAGGGAGTTCGTCACGTCCGTGGACCCCAACATGTATCCCACCACAACCCACCCGGAGCATTTTTTCTCAGCTTAAGTCCTCAAGCCTCAAGCGTCCAAATCAACGGAAGATGTTCATGCAGCTACAGGCAAGCTCGCAGTCTTTCCGNCCCGGAGCATTTTTTCTCAGCTTAAGTCCTCAAGCCTCAAGCGTCCAAATCAACGGAAGATGTTCATGCAGCTACAGGCAAGCTCGCAGTCTTTCCGCCGTAGAATCAAAATGGAGCGACGGGAGGCTTATTTTGCTGAGAACATCAGCTCTTGCTCATGATGAAGGCATGGCAGAGGCGAGATGCAAGTCATGACGCTCACTGCTTACATTCCAAGAGCTTCGCCTGGCGAAGGCGACTGCAAGTCGCGAAACTGCACAACTCAGCCGCTCAGNGATGAAGGCATGGCAGAGGCGAGATGCAAGTCATGACGCTCACTGCTTACATTCCAAGAGCTTCGCCTGGCGAAGGCGACTGCAAGTCGCGAAACTGCACAACTCAGCCGCTCAGTCTTCCCGATCCTAAGACTCAGAACCCCGACCCAAGGAATCCCGAAGGCTTTAGAGCAGCCACACGAAAAGAAAGGAGGGGACCTCGAGATTGGCACCTGGCCCAGGCTAAAATGCACATTTTAGGAACAGAATTTGGTGCAAAATCAACCATATTTTTCCAGGTTTATGGAGGGCGAAGCAGAGTTTAGAGCAGCCTCACGAAAAGAACGGCCCTGTTTTGCTGCAGAACGTGGCCTCGACCGCCGTGGGCACACATGGACCCCAGATAAAGCAGGCACACGAAAAGAACGGCCCTGTTTTGCTGCAGAATGTGGCCGCGACCCCTTTTGGGCACACACGAGCACTCCAGGGGCATTTTCCGATCCTAAGACTCAGAACCCAGCTTAGAGCAGCCACTCGAAAAGAACGGTCCTGTTTTGCTGCAGAATGTGGCTTGGGCCGCCTTGGGCACACAAGGACCCTGGAAGCTTTAGAGCAGCCACACGAAAAGAACGGCCCTGTTTTGCTGCAGAATGTGGCTTGGGCCGCCTTGGGCACACAAGGACCCTGGAAGCTTTAGAGCAGCCACACGAAAAGAACGGCCCTGTTTTGCTGCAGAATGCGGCTCGAGCCCTTTGGGCACACACGAGCACTCCAGGGCCCATTTTCCGATCCTAAGACTCAGAACCCGGACGCAAGGAGTACCGAAGGGTTTAGAGCAGCCACACGAAAAGAAAGGAGGGGACCTCGAGATTGGCACCTAGCCCAGGCTAAAATGCACATTTTATGAACAGAACTTGGTACTGCAAAACCAGCCATATTTTCCCAGGTTTTGTGGAAGGCGAAGCAGAGTCTAGAGCAGCCACACGAAAAGAACGGCACTGTTTTGCTGCAGAACGTGGCCTCGACCGCCGTGGGCACACATGGACCCCAGATGGTTTAAAACAGGCACACGAAAAGAACGGCCCTGTTTTGCTGCAGAATGTGGCCGCGACCCCTTTGGGCACACACGAGCACTCGAGGGTCCATTTTTCGATCCTAAGACTCAGAACCCAGCTTAGAGCNGGCCCTGTTTTGCTGCAGAATGTGGCCGCGACCCCTTTGGGCACACACGAGCACTCGAGGGTCCATTTTTCGATCCTAAGACTCAGAACCCAGCTTAGAGCAGCCACACGAAAAGAACGGCACTGTTTTGCTGCAGAATGTGGCTTGGGCCGCCTTGGGCACACAAGGACCCTGGAAGCTTTAGAGCAGCCACACGAAAAGAACGGCCTTGTTTTGCTGCAGAATGTGGCCCCGACCCCTGTGGGCACACACGAGCACTCGAGGGTCCATTTTTTTGCCCGGGCTTAGAAGGGCGCGGTTTAGGGTTTATTCTTACTTCTAAGTAATCTAAGGAAACCTTGTTTTCAGTTATTGAACTTACTTGTAAATGGAGGTAATTATGCCTATAATTACCATTTACCTCGTAAGGACTAGAAAGTCATTTGTTGCTTTCCCGTACAGGGTGTAATACGCTCCTGTGCGTGATAAGGCTTAAGCTGAGCATTCAGGCTTACGCGTTGAGTTTAGGGTTTAGGGTTTAGGGTTAAGGGTTTAGGGGTTTAGGGGTTTAGGGTTTAGGGGTTTAGGGTTAGGTTTTGTGCATTATAGGGCCCCCAAAAGCACATAAGCAAAAATAAGCATAGGGATATCCCATTTAAAGCCCCTTATAATGAAGCCCAATAAGGTAGGGATATCCCTCTAAAATGCTTATGCTTATGCGCTTTTTGGGTCCCTAAGTTTAGGGTTGGGGGTGTACGGCTTGGGTTGAAGAGTTTGGGGTTTAGTTAGGGCTTTGGGCTGTGGGTTTTGGGTTCTGACGTTTGAATCTTAGGATTTTGCAAGGTTCGTCTTCAAGTTCGGCCTCGGTGGGCTTGGGGTTTAGGGTAGCGGTTCCTATCCCAAGCACTTGTCGTCGCAACTCTCCAAACACCCGAACCCGAGAACTCAATCTCAATTTCCGCTTGAAGCCATCCTGGCGGGTTTGACTACCTTAACCTACCAAACCCTACTTTTTTGTAGGTTCTTATTTTCAACCCTAATATGGGATTTACAGGGACCCTACAAAAAAGTAGGGCTTGGTAGGCTAAGGTAGTACTACTGAAGCTGCTGGTACAGCCACTGCTGCTGCTGCCGCACCCCAAACACGAGCCCTCCCCCCCCGGCCCTGATTCTGTTGCTGGCATTGCTTGTGCTGTACTTAGAAGATCATGGGACTTAGTAATCAGTGTTATAAATAATAAATCAGGTAACTATAGCTATAACTCGTTGTAACCCCAATTATGGTACCTACAACCATACTTACTAAGTCCCATGATCCTCCAAGTTACTGCTTCTGCTGGCCGCACCTGCAGTAGTGGCGCGGCCTTGGCATTGATCTGCCGCCAAGCCTCTTGTGAAGAGGGAGATGTTCGATTCAGGGAGGTTTTTGGTTACTGGGTTCTTGTTCAGGAATTTAACTTAAGTTGCCATAGTAAGGATCTACAATAAATAATATGGTTTCCTGCTTATGGTAACTTAAATTAAACCCCTTGACAAAAACTCCAGACTTCCATAAACCCCAAACCCAAAACCCTGGTTAGTGGTTATGGGCCAGGCCCTGGCCAGGGCTTATGAGGTTTGGGGCAGAAGGAGGCGTTCAACTCGGGCTCACCTGTTGGGAGTTTCGCGCTGTTTAGGTTCAAGGGGTTTGAGCCCTCCTAGTCGGCTTTAGGTTTTGATGGTTTAGGGTTTAGGCGTTTAGGGTTTTAGGGTTTTGGGTTCAGGCGGGACTAGAAGCGATTTTGGCTTTCTGCACTTTCCTTCCTAGGTTTGCAAGTGGGGCTGTGATTCCATATAGATGTAATTGCTCACGAGTTAGACCAGTCTGATCAGGGCCTATAGTCCTACGGATACAGAATGTAGGAATATTGGTGCTGTCGTTAAGGAGTTTCGCCCGTGTCAAGACTGCGACAGGCGTTACACCTGTCGTGTATTGGTTTTCAATGCTAGGTAACGTTCTGGGCACACATGTGGATATTGTTACAGGAATGTGCTCGTTCCAAACGAACACGACCTGGGACCAGGATCTAGCGTTAGGTAGTCAAGATTTCGAGAGAGTCCATACCATATAAGTGATGTAGTCGGTGGCATCCATAAGATGGGGGCCTAAATAATTACCAATACTATTTTGAGGGTTCCTATTATAATCATTGTATAACGGGCCCCAAAACGCCATTCTAATCTTCAAAGCCCCTATATTAGTTCAGGGTTTTTCCTGGTTTCCAGTCACAAAAATGCAAACTCGAACTCCATCTGGGCTTCAGAGCTAATTACCGGGTCCGGTAAGTTTACAACAGGTCCGAATCGAAACAGTGATTCAAGATTCACTCAGCCCTTGAACAGTCGGGTTCTGCATGCTTGAAAGGCCGAGCCTTCTATTTGGTTAGGGTTTAGGGCTGAGGGTTTAGGGCAGCTTGCCTTTAAGTTGTTCACACTAGCTTCAAACTTCGGACCTGAAACTTGCGGAGCACTGGATTTTTTCTGGTGGAGATGAACAATGTCCGTAAAAAGGCAGCCAAATTCAGCAACAGTCGAAACCAGCTACAGCAACCCGAGCTTGTCTGGTGTTATGACAGTTTTGTCTGACTTTTTCCCGGAAGTGTTCCCAGGCTCTCTTCTCCAATAACCAGGCCCAAAAACAGTACCAAACATATAAAGCCAAAAAGTTTAAAGTTCTCCAATTGGCTGAGTAAGCAGGTCTAGTATGTGCATCGCAAAGCAGGTCAGGTGCAGGGGTCGAGTCTTGGGTCACGGAAACCGGCGCGCACCGACCCCGACCACACACCACCCGACCCCGACGCAAGGACGGACCCTAGACGGCCCTAAGCCCTAAACCCCAAACTCTAAAGCCTAAACCCTAAAACCCTAAAACCTTAATCCCTAACTAGAATCGATTCAAAGCCCTCCTTCTCTCTCCAACTTGACCGATCTGACCCGATACCCACCCGACCTGACCTACCCAGCGCACCTGACTCGACCGACTCGTTCCATGACTTGCTGCTGACTCTTTCGCAGCTGTTTTTGCATCGGCTCCCGCATGGCGCAATCGGCTTAGTTTCAACTGAAACTTGGATGCTATTTTGTTTAGCACAAGCTGTAGGGTGCGAACCAGGTACAGTTCGACCTCCCTCGAACTGCCAAAACCTACTTGTTTGTAGAGTCCCTAGTTATAAGTTCAGATTAGGGATTATAACAAGAGCCTACAACAAAGTAGGTTTAGGTAGTTTTGAAGTTTGCATTCATCCCTGCAGAGCTGGCTCGCCTTCAGGTGAGCTTCGTGCGATCTCGGCACCTGGTTTGTGAGCTTACCCTAGGGTTCGTGGACTTATCTAATCGAGCTCCAGGGCTTCTGCCAGCGGGTACATGGTATATGGTTATACGACCCTAAGCCCTAAACCCCTAAACTCTTTTATAGTTGGTAACCTGCTATTTAAGTGACTGGAGCCCTAGGATAGTATATACCCAGACCTACTAAACCCTAAACCCTAAACCCCTAAACTCTAAACCCTAATTTACTGAAAGGGAGCCTATAAAAGGACTCTCAGGCGAACGTATGGATTATATAGGTACATGGAGCTTGAGGTTTCGCCGTTTAGCAGTTGCCTAGCCCCCAAAAACATGCGAAAAAACAAGGGCCCAGTACCTAAAAGAGACTATTATTCTGCCTACTCGTGGGGTCCAGTCAGGGTTTCATCAGACTAGCAAGGGTTCCCTGCTCCCCCTAAACCCCTAAACCCTGACCCCTAAACCCCTAAACCCCTAAACCCTAAACCCCTAAACCCTAAACCCCTAAACCCTAAACCCCTAAACCCCTAAACCCTAAACCCACTGGGCAGGACTCGCACCTCTGAGGCTCCAAGTAGCCCAAAGTAGGTACCATTTGGGGGTTTCCGAAAATTAATGGTACCTACCTTAAAGACGAAATGAACCCTAAAAGGGTTTAAGGTTCATAAAGCATATGGGGATTCATAGTATAAGGGTATAGGGCCATTACTTTTAAGGGTCTTTTCGTCCTTAAGGTAAGGGTTCCTTTGAAGGGTTACTATAAGGGTACTATAAGGGCTCCTTTAAAGGGCTCTATCAGGGTTGGGAGTTTCCGAAAACTTCGGGTACCTTATTTGGGATCCTTATGAGAAGTATCCTACTATTTAGGGAACCATATCAGGGTCCCTTATTTTCGGAAACTCCCATTTGTAGACTTTAGACCCCAAAGTAGGTACTGTTTGTATACTTGGAGTCTCAGGGCAAGACAGGTTAACACATTCGGGGTTTCGGGTTTAGGGTTTAGGGTTTCCCTAATCCCTAAACCCTAAACCCTAAATGTACTCATCCTTCGGGACTGTCAGTAAGACCAGGAAAGGCCTGTTCAGAAAGAGTGGCAATGAGAATCATTGGTCCGAATTGCGCAACCCTAAACCCCCCCTAACCCTTGTAAGCCCTGAACCCCGAATCCCTACATCCTTAAAACCTAAACCCCCAAACCCAGGATGTAGTAATGCATGGGCATGTGAGGCACGAGCCTGGTACCGTTGCCGGAGAAAGTTCCAGTACCTGCACAGCGTTAGTGCCTTATGGACGAAATGACCCGTAAAAGTAGGGTCCTTATACTTCTATCAAGTTGAAGTCCCTATACGTGAGGTGTTGCGCTTGATTGCGTGTCGCAGAATGCACAATTGCTGCCAGAATTTGTGGGTGATTGTGTCCCTAAGCCCTAAACCTAGAAACCCTAAACTCTAAACCTCGAAACCCTAAACCCTAAACCTCGAAACCCAAAAGTGATTGTGTGCCTAAACCCTAAACCTCGAAACCCCAGCGAAAAGCCGTGCAAGACGGAAAAGGCTCGGGTCTGTGCCCAGTCGGAGGAAACCCTAAGCTCTGATTCCAGGAGTGGGGAGGGGTTCATGATGCCTGCTCGGGGCTAGTACCCAAAAAAACCTGCAAAACGGAGATTCTTTGTGGCAAAGCTGCAATCTCCGACAAAAGCCTGATATATATATATATATAGTTATACTTATACTTATACATATATATATATATGTATATATGTTTTTGTAATTATAGTGACTACGGACCCTTATGGGAGCCTAGAAACCCTACACCCATATGATCCGAAAGGGTCCCAGGCATCTACATCGTAGAGTGTGGGGCTTCTATATCCGGAATTATGTATGATTTGCGGAAGTTTCACCATAGCCACACCTAGGACCCTTGAGGGCCCTTGACCCCTTCGGGGTTCAATTCGTCCCGGCATAGGAACCCTAGTGGGGCTCGTGGGTTCTGGGATTAGCCTTGGGGTGTCTTTGCTCTTTCCGCAGGAGCTTGCAGAATACCCGGGTTTAGGGCTTGCGGGGAATGGTAGGGGTGTAGGGTGTAGGGTTTAGGGTTCAGGGTTTGGCGGAATCTTAAGGGTTTGGGGCTCAGGGTTTAGGCGAACTTTAAGGGTCTGAGGTTTAGGGTTCAACTAGTTTCATGGCAAGATCGTCTCCAAGGGCATAGGCGGTGTCACAAGCTACATAACATAGTAACCATGAGCTTGCTATATTATATGGGTAGTTCTCCAAACTAGGGTCCCTTGACAGTACGGCACCCTTATAAAAAGGAGCTTGTTAGACAACTACACATATGAGTCTGCAATACTTTAATACAAGAAGCTATAGGGTTAGGGCTAGGGTTTAGGGGGCACAGAAAGAAAAAAAGCGACTACACAGCGCCCTCCAAGAAAGGGCAGTAAAGTAGGGGCCCTAATAACTAGAATAGGCTTTGGGGGCCTAAATGACACTATAATTATAAGGAACCACCAAAATACTATAGGTAATTAATTACTTAAAGGATCATGGGAGTTAGTAGCTATGGTTATAAATGAGGTAACTATAGCTATAACTACTTATAACTCCAATTAAAGGTACTTATATCCTTACTTACTGCGTCCCATGATCCTCCAAGTAGGCCCCTATATTACCGCAAACGCGAATCCTGGACTGGAGCCCCGCGCCTAAAATAGGGTGTAGTGTTTAAGGTTGAAGGTTTAGGGTTTAGGGCTTAAGGTTTAGGGTTTAAGGTTTAGGGTTTAAGGTTTAGGGCTTAATTTAAGGTTTAGGGTTTTGGGCTATTATACTATGATTATAATAAGGAGCCCCGAAGAAGAATAGGGGTAAGTATTGAGGCGCCTATATTACTGCAGGCGCACATGATGCAGATCAGAAACTGCCGCGAGGGCAGGAATAGACTGACCTGGGCGAAGGAAGGCAGGGACCTCTAGGTCAGAGGGCTCAAGTAACCTGAACACCCCTAAACCGTAAACCCTACCTTCTTACGATTCCTTACCATGATGTCCTTATATTTATAAAACTCCTTAACAAAGTATGGCTTCTGGGGTCCAAGTAAACCGTGAACCCTAAACTCTGGCACTAAACCATAAACCCACAGCTTCAAACCTAGAACCACCGTCTAAACCAGACCAGATCCACTGCTTGTTCGAAAAGGCATTCTTGGTTTAGGATGGGTTTCGGTGTCTACCTGTAGTCCCCATTGTAGTTCCTTTTTGTTGGTTCCCTTATAAGATCCTAAAGATGAAGCTGAAAGAGAACCACAATGGAGACTATAAGGTACAATCACCAATCGGTGCGTTACCAACGACATTTAATTACATTGGAGCCAGTTAGCGAAGGTCACACAGCCCCCCGAGGCCATGTCACGGACCCAAACTCAGAAAATTAATATAGGGGCTTAAAGAATTAGAATAGGGTTTTGGGGCCCATTATACTATAGTTATAATAAGGAACCCCCACAATAGTATTGGTAGTATTATTTAGGCCCCTATAGTATCCAGAAATCCACAGCAATTAGACCCATTAGAAACTATCACCCCCTAAACTCTTAACCACCCGAAACTCAACCGCGCAACCTGTTCTAGGCCATCCAGAGGCCAAAGCCCGTACCCTTACACATTCAATAGCACACACCATCACCAGAAACTCAACCACGCGATCCAATTCATTCCTGAAATGATCGGAAGCCCTAAACCTTCCACCCTGCTGATGCAAACGTTTTCTAAGGGCTCGGCTATGAGCCAAAAGCCCAGTACGATCTCTGCCAGGGTGCTGTTGTGGAGGATCTGGACACAGTCGCCAATGCAAGGTTCGTACAACCCAAACCATAAGCCTTTGACCATATACCCCATAGCACCCCTATAGAACCCTTAAAGGAGGTGTAAAGGGAACCCTGAAGAAGTCCAGTCGTGTAACTCAGACTACAAGAAGATCTACTACACTAAGGTTTTTAAGGCTTCGAGGTTGAGCAACTACAGGGCTTAACGAAAGGTCTATAGTGCTTTTGGGTTTAGGAATCGGGTTTAGGATTTTAAGCCTTTAGGGCCTAGTGTTTGGGGTTTAGGGTCGAAGATGTGACGTCGTCATACAGTAGATGCCCAAAAGTTGGAACCCAATAGCCTCAATCCTTAAGAGTGATGCATAAGGAATCCCAGCACTTATTGTCCTTAACCCGGTCCCCGGTTTCCAACTTTTTGGAGTTTACTGACAAGCTCCCAACCCTAAACCCTAAACCCTAAACCCAAACCCAAACCCTTTACTGTAGAGCCCAAGGCCTGGGTCCAGAGCGCGAACGTGCAGAATTGGGGCTTCGGGCGTTGAAGGCAAAAGGCGCACATCTGCTTCCGGCTCTTGAAAAGATCTACACAAAAAACGTCGGGGTTGGGGTGTAGGGAAGTTTAGGGCTTTAGGGTTTAGGGTGTAGGGTTCAGGGGTTTAGGGAAGTTTAAGGCTTTAGGGTTTAGGGTGTAGGGTTCAGGGGTTTAGGGAAGTTTAGGGCTTAATCTATTAATGGTTAGAGGTTTAAGGTTGAATTAACGGCTTAAGGTTCAAGGCTTTGTGCCTCGAAATGCTCAGCAGACCGACAGCCAGCAACGAACCTGCCAAACCTCCTACCATTTATGTCAACCCTCACTCTCAGTCTTGTACCTTCCACCGCAAACACTAGCCCTGTGCCAACAACAACTGGCACATAAACACCTATGACAATGAAGCCTGTAACACCATGTAAACCCTAAGCCTTAAGCCAAAAAGCCGGAGAAACCCTAAACACCCAACATAAACAAAACAGCTCGAAACGGCACGAAAAAAACCTAACCCCTCGCCTCCACCTCCCGCTCTTTGAGTTTCGCCCAGGTTCCTGCAAACGCCTGGCGATTTGCATCTTGGCGTTGAGGGTTTTTGCAGACTTTAGAGCCGTCAGGTTTTTCAGCTTTAGGGTTTAGGGTTTAGGGGTTTAGGGGTTTAGGGGTTAGGGGTTTAGGGGTTTAGGGTTTGGGGTTTTGGCGGGTTTGGGCTGTCAGGTTTTTCGGCTTTAGGGTTTAGGTATAGGGCAGGGCATAGGTTCGTTTTTAAGGGCGGGCAGGTAGTTTTCTATTCGCCGCTGTCGACAATCCCAGTGTTGGCGTTTAGGGTTTAGGGTTTGGGTTTATTCAAAACCCTGGCATACAAGCCCTTTCATCCGTTACCTCAACTTCAGTTGATAACCACAAGAGGGTTTTAGGGTCTGCTATGCTATCAATCCAGAGACCCAACAAGATCTAACATAGCGTCCTTGATAAGTAGAAGAAGATTTTCGGGTGAATTTTTGCATCACTTTAGTACGCTTTAGGGTTTACAATATCACTTTAGGAAAGGAGCCTATGGAACAGCACTACTAATAACTATTCAGGCTTCTATACCCATACACCTAAGGTACCCTAGCTTCCGGGGCGAGGTTCTTATTTTATGTTGGGTGGAAGTGGTTTCGTTGTGGCTTGGCTTGTTATGAAAACACCGGAAAAACGAACCGGAGGCGGATTGGTTCTCTTTTGGCGGTTCCTGGCCAATGCATGTATGAGGATGAGCAGCACTTTTTGGCCGATGCCTGTATAGCTCAGTGGTATCGCGCCCATCTCACAACCGGACATACGTTGGTTCAATCCCCGCTTAGGGCAAAAATGAATTAGTGTCAGACACTAACTCCAAAACGGAGCATCACCTGTGCGCGCACGGCTCGAGGGTTTTCTACAACATATTTTTTTTAGGTAGGTCTTTATTTGGGGGTTGGGCTTTGAAAACCTTTCAGATGACGCTGTTGGCATGAAGGTTTGGGGTGGGGTGGGGTGGGATGGGATGGATTCCTCAAGATTGCCTTATGGGCCAAGCCGCTTTAGCCCAGTACGCAAGGCCGTGGGCTCGAATCGCGAGGCCGTCATGTGGGCACTTCCCCCACCCAGAATTGAGATTTTCGGTGGCCCGAGCAGGGGACAAGGGCAGGTGGGGGTGGGGGTGGGCAAAGGCAAAAACGAATTAGTGTCAGACACTAATTCGTTTTTGTCGGGCGGGCGGGTACCGCGGCCATTTTGGCTCAAGGTACACACGGTGACTAGATAAGAACTCAGCTAAGAACCTGAGTCTACCCTAACTTCTCAGCTGGAAAGTTCAGGGGTAATTGTAGCTTAGAACCTTGGGGTAGGCTACTCTTGTGCTCTTATACAGGGATTTCACTGTATAACTCATTGGTATATATCTTAATTGAGGGATGTTGGAAGGTCTGGGTGCTACCTTGTGGAGCTCTAATCTCTGCGCCCAAGCCCTCTGCGAGGACACAGCGATTGCATATTGGGTCGTTCTCTAAATTTGGGTCTCTTTTTAGGTCCCCCAAAATACTACGGCACCGCTATAATTACAAGGCACCCTTACTAAGTTAGAAAACTATCCATACCCTGGGAGCATCTCGGGCAAACGCTTCCAACCCAATACCTGATCCCTACACCCCAATACTCAAGAACCTCCAAATCCGAAGGAAAAGCATGGCATAGCCGCGTGAATTAGGAGACCAGGATTTCGAGAGGTTTTGAACGCATCGGTATCCTGAAGAACAGCACGACCAAACCCTAAGCTCTCACAGCATGTGCATTAAACTTCCCAGACCCTTCCAAACAGGAATATACCTTTTATTATGATAGGATCCCAAATATGCTTCGAGGTCAAGCTGAACCTCCGCAAGTAAGTACGATAATGGCCCAATACCAAGAAAGGCGAATCTACCTACTTTGGGGGGCCCCAGTATCTGCCCCAACTAAGCCTTCACCTGATCTACCAGAACCTACTTTATGGTAGGGTCTCTATAAATTCCATAATAGCGTTTATACTAAAACCCTACACAAAAGTAGGTTATGGTAGCTTGAGTTTCCCTAATTTTCAAGGATAAAAGAAAGTAGGGAATGGTATCTTAAGTTTACAGTATTCCTTAATTGATAAACGGTATTGGGAGTCTCTCTGGCCTTCCAGATGCGGCTCTCCGGCCTGGAACTGCCCATCAAGGCTTACCCTTAAGTTTGGGTCCATGGGGTTTAGGGTTTACGGGTTGGGGTTTGGAGTTTAGGCTTTGGGGGGTTTCGGGCTTAGGGGTTTAGGGTTTCGGGTTTATGTGCCTATTTTGGGCTGTTTGGCTATACTGTCAGGCGTTGTAGGGGTTTAAGCATGTAGTTATATGGACAGTACGTATGCATTGAGCAGGTTGTATTTATGCATAGATACATGGGCCTTTCAGGCGTTAGGAGTGTGAGCAAGTGCACGGCGGAAGGTCGCTTCCTTAAGTCTGAGAGGGGCTCTTGTTCTTGGTGCACTTCCCGATTTGTGCGTGTAACCGTGTAACCCTTGCGAAGAGGCCATGCTAATCTTCTGTATCGTGCCAAATTTATCGGATGCCCTAAACCCTAAACCGTAGGTATACCCTAAACTCCTAACCCCGTCTCAACCTCTATGAACCCTAAACCCCTAAACCCTAAACCTCTGAACCCCCCATCCCTACTCGGTGCAAGCACCCAAGGCTCCTCCCTCCTGCCCCCTCATCTCCTTGCCCAGAGATGTCACACTTGTGTCTTTAAACCAACCAACCAACCCTACGGCCCAGTGGGGTTTTAGTTGAGGGTCCATGTTCCATAGGGTTTATAGGGTTTAGGGTGTTCAAGCCGTGAGGAATCTTATGAGCAGGGTGTACCAAGGGTCTATACTAGTCGATTTCAACACTCCCCACAATGATTTAGATAGGGGCTCTATATTAGGCAATGGAAATCCAGAATTCTCCTAAATCAATAGCTCGTGTATGTAGTAGCAATCACGTGATTGGTTGCCATCGTTTCTTACGATAGGACCCGAAACATAGACTGGGTCATCAGAAACGGGGATACATTCCAAGGGCCAGGTAGACTACCCCTGTTTAGACATATCATAGTCTATCCCCAACCCCCATTCAAATTCAGGCCCCACCCTCAACCCCATAAATCCCCCCCTATTGTTTAGGGTTTACCGTACGTGATCGCATGCTTGGGTCGGCGCGTGTTCTTGGAGCAGTAGGTGCCAACAGACCTGGCAGAGAACCCGTGCTCTAAAAAGTTCGGGGACAGGTTTACGGTCAGGGGCCAAGGCTTCGGGTTTAAGGATTCGTGCTCAGGGCTTTTAACTTACCTATAGTCTCCATTGTAGTTCCTTTTTTTGGTTTAACCAATTATATATTAAGGATCCTATAAGGTAACCCAAAAAAGGAACTACAATGGAGACTATAGGTAAGGACTATGGAAGGCTTGGTGGATCTAGGGGCCTGGCATGAAGTGGCTTGTTTGCTTCTTGTAGCCCCTCTCTCCCGCAGCTTCAATAAGATGAGGGACCTCGTCGATTTCTGAGTGCAGGGTCACACAGATTCGGCTTCAGGGTCTTCGGGCAGAAGAGCTTTAGGGTTTAGGGTTTAGGGGTTTAGGGGTTAGGGGTTAGGGTTTAGGAGTTTAGGGTTTAAGGGTTTAGGGTTTAGGGTTTGCTGTTACAGTAGAAGCCCAAACGTTGGAAACCCAACAGCCTCAATCCTTAACAGTATAGTATAGGGAATCCCAGCACTGTTTGTCCTTAAACCGGTTTCCAACTTTTTGGGGTTTTACTATAGGGCTCAGGGGGCATTGGTCCTCGGGGTTCGGCTGAAGAGCTTCGAGTCCGTTCTGCCCTCGGGGTGAAATTCACGTATTACATGAGAGATAAGGGGTGTAGGGTTTAGAGTTTGGGGGGTTGGGGTTTAGAGTTTAGGGGTTTGGGGTTTTTAGTTTAGGGGTTTAGGGTTTGGGGGGTGTAGGGTTGCCGGGGCTTCTGGGGCCTATGCTTTAGATCGTTGGGCCTATACTTTAGATCGTTGCAAGGTGAAACATACACCTTTGGCAGTATGGTGCGGGGTCGCACTTCAAAACTGAGACTCAAACATCTCCTACGGTGATGCCCTACTAGAACCCAAACGCTATTGAACCTAATCTTTTTAGCTGTTGAAAGGAGATGCCACAATTAAGAAGGAACCCTAAAAATGTAGGCTTGATAGGTTCAGGAAACCAGAGGGTTCGTGTGGGATGCCCACAGGCCGAAGTTTATGGCAGTCGCTGCGACAGGTCACCGCCGAAACGGCTATACCAAAAGATACTCGCAACCGAGTCGAGTCGGTGCCAACTTTGTGGCCAAGGTGCGCAGGTTCGGCGTGAGACTGCAAGCTGTGCAAAGCTCATGGGTTGTGCTACTGCAAAATGAGTGTCTAGGGGCACTTAATGGTTACTGTTCAGACCTCTACCTTAGTTTGAAAGCCGGAATCACCGCTTCACGCGTTTTGGCTGCTGCTAAACCCGCCTAAACCCCTAAACACAAAACTGCTCTCAGAAGTGGCAGTCTCCCAAAATCCGGGACTTCGCTGGGCTTTCATTCGGGTTTAGGGCTTATGGCTTAGGGGGTCAGGGTTCAGGGTGCAAACTTGAACGGTTTAGGGTTTAGGGTTTAGCTGCGCATCGCATTCAAGGTTCTTTTGAATGCAATGCCCTTTTCCTTGCGTCCAAGGGTCCGCCCCGGTACGAGGCTTGCACAAAAGGAAGTGCTGTTGTTTAGGGTTTAGGGCTTACGGTTTAGGAGCGGCGGGCCTAAGTTCAAGATAAAGCAGGGTCGGATCATGATGCTGTGCAGTCTCGCGGCATCTCTGCAGTGGAAAACCGAGAAGAGTGTCTATTCCACCCAAAAGCGAAGATGCAACCAATATAGCGGCCTTAAGAATTAGAACTGAGTTCTTTGGTGCATTCTAGTATACATATATATATATATTGAAACAAGGAGCCCTAGTGAGGAAAGGATGACCAATTCTCCATGTTTCTAAACAAAAAGCTTCTGACTGTAGCTTTGCTTGAAGCTGTGATTGAAAAACAATAGGGTTCGGGGTATATAACACTATCCCTTCAACGGTGCCGACCCCTCTTTCAGCAGTGCAAGCAGTGTTGATCGTGCAGGAGATCCTGCAATGAAGTCCCAAAACCGGTTCAAAACCACGTCGTATCTAAACCTTAAACATAAAACCCTAAACCCTAAACTCTCAAGAGCAGGATAAATAGAAATTGTGTGAAGTTCTCTTCGAATTGCATATTCATTAGTTTCGAATTTTCATTAAAGGTGAGGGAATAAAGATCCCAGCCAATTCCAAACCAAAATCCAGGCGCAGCCCAGCCCGCCCCCTGCCCTGCCCAGCCCAGGCCAGCCCAGCCCAACCCCCAGCCCCCCTCAGCCAACCAGCCCACCAGCTCAGCCCACCAGCCCAGCCCACCCCACCAGCCCAGCCCAGCGAAAACTCCGAAATCAGAAGGCAAAAACAAAACTTTCCCTCAAAACGTTTCGCTCAAAAACCCGGACCCAAACCCTATACAATTTCTAAAATACCCTGAACCCTAAACGCTAAAAGGGTTTATAAACCCCTATAACCCCGCTCATAGCCCTAAAATCCTCATCTCTTTGGAGGCAGGCCAAGATCAGCTCGCCACTTCTTGAAGAAGGAGTAGAGGTCCCACTTCCTGTACAGCTGCCTCAGGATCTTAGGGAGGGGGGGTCCAAGGGGGGTAAATAGCCTAGTGATCCCTAATCCTCCCTAGTACTGCCTAAGGTTCCCTGAGAGTCCCCTTAGGATTCCTTGTGCCCTGACCCTTTGAACCACCCTCCCTTAAGGATCTTATAAGTCAGGATCTTTCACAAGGGCTTAAGGCTTACCCAAAGGATGCTAGGTATTGTTATGGGGAATACTTCCCTAAAGCATAATAGTATTTCTTGATATAGAAACCCTACATTCTACTATATGGGTACTGTGGACCCTTTGGGTTAGGGTTTGGGGTTTAAGGGTTCATGGGTTTATATGGGTTTAGGGAGTCAGGGTTGAGAGTACACTGCAGACTAAAACTACTGGTGCTAATCTTTCTTTGGTTGATGATTAGGCTCGGTCATATAGGATTTGCGACTATCTCAAAACCAAAAGCCCTAAACCCTAAACCCTAAACCCTCAGCCCTAAGCCTTAAACCCTAAACCCTAAGCCCTAAGCCCTAAACCCTATCAATCTGTTGCTTTAGTTTCGGGCTCGCATTGCAGGGCTCAAGTCTTCGGATGCTTTGACTGCAACATCCCTAAATCCCAAACCGCAAATCCTACACCCTAAACTCTACATCCTAAACCCCGCATCCGAAGCCTTTAACCCAAAATCATCAAACCGAACTCCTATAGGATCCTTAAGGGAGGGTGGTTCAAGGGGGAGGGTACAAAATATCCTTAGCCTTAGGGGGCTTCGTGGGATCCTTGAGGATACCTGGAGGCTCATACCCTACCCCTTTTTTAGATACCGAGTTTTATGGTTGCGATCTGTTATATAGAAAAGTAGATACTCTAGAAAAAGGGGTAGGGTATGAGCCTACAGATACTATAAAACTCAAAAATCCTCCTAAACACTTGACCCAAAGCCCTAAACCTTTTCGGTAGCCTTATCGAGGCCCTGGAGGTATGACCCCAGTACGGCAACCTATCCTACAGGTAGCACGGTTTAGGGTTTAGGGTTTAGGAATCCGATTGCTTTTTCTTTTTTGTTTTAAGAGGCTCCGTTTCCCGACAAATCAGCTAGGCCTCCGCTGAAACACCACATGGGTCAGGAGAGGTGGGCACCATGCTGGAGGTTGAGGGTTACAGTAGAAGCCCAAAAGTTGGAAACCCCATAGCCTCAATCCTGAAGAGTAATGTATAGGGAATCCCAGCACTATTTGGCCTTAATCCGGTTTCCAACTTTACGGAGTTTACTGTAGGAGTTTAGGGGTTTGGGGCTTAGGGCTTCTCAGGGTTTGGGGTTTAGAGTCAATGAGTCCAGCAAGGAATGACGGTGCCTTAGTAAGCCTTAGTACTCCACATAGGGTTCTCGGATATTACTTTATAACACTTGCAACTAGAAGGACTACAGGAACTGTCGAAGGGACTTGAAATCAGTGTTACGGCTGATGGACAAAATCCTGCATGACCCATAATAAGGAATATACCGTAATTCCCATAGTTTAGGGTCCTTAAGGTAATGCAGGATTTTGTCCATCAGCCGTATGACTAACTATATGCTATAATTCCGTAAGCAAACCCGTGATTCATGGAACCTCAACCGAAAAGCTCCTCCGTTGACAAGAGTTCCCAACTTCCTAACCCCAAGGGTCCAAAGGACCCAATAATTAGGTACTCGGTTTTCGGATAGTAGTTATGTAGGTTAGGATTTTGGAGATGATTATTGGGTACTTGGACCCTTGGGGTAACCCCTTAACCTACGCAACTGGTTCCGTAAGCCTGTAACTAGCCTGAAGCACCCCCGAAACCACCGAATACTCTTCCCCCCTAAACCGCCCCAATGGCTTCTGCTTTCCCAAAGCATCCCAAGTACCTACATAGAACGAAGCAGGCTTCTGTGCTAGAATTGTGTACATCTCCCCTGTACAGGCTCTTGCCCAAAGGGTCTAAACTACCCATATAGTAGAATGTAGGGTTTCTATATTTAGAAATACTATTATGATTTGGGGAAGTATTCCCCATAACAATACCTAGGACCCTTTGGGTTGGAAACCGTTGGGGTTTGCATCCGGTCGAGCCACAAGGATTCTTTGAACTGCGTCGTGTGAGCTCGAGTCTGGAAACGATCGACCAGCCTACACACGGGCTTGAGGCGGGGTTTTAAAGGGTTGTGATGAGGGTCTAGCTGGGTGGTTGTCAAAATTATGGCCCCTTTTTGGGTCCTTAATATAATGCAGCACCTAATATTTAGGGTACCCAAAAAGGGACCCTAATTTTGTCAACTACCCAGCTAGCTTTTTGACTAGGGGGTTAGGTGGTGCATGACCTCGCCCTGGCTTCTCCTCCAGGTTGCGCTTTATGAATTATTCAAGCTCCTCTTCTTGGAGCTTCGTTTGCGGAGCTTAATAACCTAACGTGGTCCAAAGGTTTTGGGGTTGGTTTGTAAGTCAGCGGCCTTTTTGAAACTAAGTGCGCAGGGCAGGGCAGGGGAGGGCACTGCAAGGAACTACTACTTGAAGGGGCAGGGGACTTAGTAAGTAGGTTAGAAGTAGAGTTATAAGTGCCATAAATGGAGTTACCCTAATTATAACCCTACTTATAACCAACTTACTAGGTCCCCTGCCCCTTCAAGTAGTAGTAAGTCTTCCGGCCGTTTGCATCTCAGGGCTCTTGATCCCTAACCCGCCTGAAAAACCCGAAACCCTGAACCCCAAACCCGAAAACCCTAATCTAGGGGCCTTACTAATTAGAATAGGGCTTTGGGGCCCCTTATAAACTATAGATATGATAAGGAACCCCCCTAAAATAATACTGTCCACCCAAAAACCCTACTTGGACCCTACTTGGATATAAGAAATTCATTTACCCTAAACCCTAAACCCTACCAAAGTCCTAAACCCCCTAAACCCTAAACCCCTAAACCCCTACACCCTAAACCCTAACGTCCTCCGGATTTAAGCAAAAACCCTAAGGTCCCTAAGGGCCCTGTAACCCATCCTCCCCGAGCTCTTGCATTCCTCGGGCCTTGGGTCCATCCAGTCTTTGATGTCCTCGCTGCTGGCCACTGTGGCTCTGAAGTGCTGGGAATCTTACTGGCAAAAAGATCCCACTAAACCCTAAACCCTAAAAAGCTCCCACTAAACCCTAATCTACCAGTTGAGGGTTAGGTGCCCTCAACCCTACAAGTTCGGGGTAGCTCAAACTCCGACTTTCGCGGAGTCACAGTGCCGCATCGGGAACCCTCGGCTCTCTGCACGGGGCTTCGGGTTAGGGATGAGGCCTAGGGTTTAGGGTTTATGGTTTAGGGGTTTAGGGGTTTAGGGTTTAGGGAGTAAGCTACATCGGATTCACAGATTCTACTGTGAAGTAAAGCAAGGACTTAGCCGTTTCCGGGCCGTTGGTTCCGCGGGTTTCTGCCGCTGAAAGCGAATACTACATAGGGGTCTGGATACCGTACTGCAAGTATGAAAGGAACCCTAAGGAACATATGGCTAATAGTTAAGAGCTCAGGGTTCTTTGTGAGCGTGTCACAAACGAAGTCAAGCAAGGGGTGCGCGTATGCTTGGGTGCTAACCTCGTGGGGCTGCAGGTAATTACAGGCAAAGCGTGCATGCCTGGTCAACCATAGTACGGGGGCCTTGTGCAGTAGAATAGAGTCTTGTGGTATGTTATGGTATAGCTATATTGAGGAACACTAAGGAATAACATCGCTATTTATTATGACCTCCATGTTAACCCGCAATGCATCAGGTTAACATGCTGCCCTCCGCATCTAAACCCTAAACCCAAACATGCGCTGGGCTTGTCCTGCCATTCCTGGGCCTTGGTGAACTTCAAGACTTGTGCCACATTGCCTGGGTTCAGCGTAGTGTAAAGCCCTGATCGACAAAAAAGGCTTTGAAGGCCACATAAACATACATATACGTATATATGATTATATATGATTATATATGTATATATGTATATATGTATATATGTATATATGTACATGTGTGTGTGTTTTCATTTATGTTAGAACCTCATGAGGACCTTTATTCCTGTATGCATGGAAAGCCATCCCCCTGGTTCGGACCCAGGCAATGAAAGGCTGTACTAAGCAGTAGAGCTGTTGTGCGCGCAGATCGCTTGAAGTACAATATAGGCTAATTTAGGATGCCCAGTAACCCCGGAGCAAAAAGGGCTGCATTTTCAGTATTAGGTAGTCTCAATCCTAAGACTCAAGACCACAAAGAGGGACAAATCAAAACACTGGGAGACCTAGTCGAGGCTACGATTTACCTGGACCCCAACAGGTAGGTAGAATAATGACCTTGTTTAGGTGTTGGGCCATTATGTTACCTACTTTTGGGGGTTAGGTCTGCTAAAGGGCTTAGGTTTGGGGATTACGGCTTAGGTCTTAGGGTTTAGGATTTTGGGAGAAACCCTTTAAACCCTAAACAGGAAAGTCTAGGGCAGTCATCACCCGGGTGGACCTGGGCTTGGGTGTATATACCATGTTTCAGTTTCGAATTTGGGGTTTACGGTAAGGGTTTAGGGTTAAGGGTTTGGGGATTAGGGTTTGGGGGTTAGGGTTTAGGGTTTTACCTATGGTCGTCTTTGTGCATTCCTTTTTTGGGTACCCTCATAGGATCCTAGCTATAAGCCAGGCTAAACAAAAAAAGGGAGCATCGAAGGGAACTACAATGGAGACTACAGTACATAGTGCTATAGGCTCTACGAATCTTTTGAGCCTCAAGGGACGTGGCTTAGGACTGCGCCGTGTTTAAGAAGATCCGATCAACATTTCAAGGAGCAAGTGCCCAACCGGCCACAACTATGTCTGTATGATATCATTACTGCAATGAGTACGACTTCCGTGATTCATGTTGCTTTTGTTCCCGCAGCTGTCACGTGTGCTGCTCTGACTGACTATTGAGTGTTGTGGTTTTGCAACTGCTTCTTGCCATATTTCTCAGAGAGCCCAATACCCCTTATTAAGGAATATACCTTAAATTATAAGGGGGCTTCATATTATGATTTAAGCTATATTCCTTAATTTAGGGGTGTTCGGCTCTCTGGGTTCCGACTGTTGCACTTGCGGGCAGCAAATGGCCTGGGCCTTTCTGTGGCAATCCCGCAATCCCCGAGTGTCCAAAGTACCTACATACTTGAATGTGAGTTTTTAAAGTAGGTGTTTAGGGGTCTAGGGTTTAGGGTTTAGGGGGCTATTATGATTTGGGAAGGTACCCCCCCCCCCCCCCCATACAGGTACTTAGGATCCTTGGGGAACTAACCCCTGCAACCACCAAGGCACTGATGACGGTCACGCACCACTGGAGCATCAAAAGGTTTGACATTTTCTTGAAGCGCTCCTGCCGTGGTGCACAGCAAATTATAAATCCTACCATTTTATATAGTAGTTGTAGATAGTGACTTAATTCTAATGGTAAGCCTTTTTAATGGGAATATAGGTCTTGGAATGCAACCAAATCTTAATGGTACTTATTAGTTACAGGAATTAGCTTGAAGCACAGTAAGATTGAGGGTCATAAATCGGAGCCTTGATGATTGGAACGGGGCTTTTGGGTTGATACGTATAATCATCTTGACAATAATTAGCGTATGCTTTAGGGTTGAAGATTTCGGGCTTTCAAGATTTGTGCATTTCGGGCTTCGGATGCGTAGATAGATGCTGCAATAATGCTAGCAATGGCTCACAAGCGGCTGCGCCGCTTCCGGAGACATCCTTACATGTCTTGAACAAGCGAGGCGAGGCCAAAATGGAATGCTTTAGGACAAACCAACAAGAAGGGCCACAACAGAAAAGCAAGAAGTAAAACACCAATCTGGAACTAGGCGTGTCTACAGCCAGTTTAGGACGTTGGTTGGGGTTTAGGGCATAATTATACTATTACTCTTGCTTTAAACTAGTATCATTATTACTATTGCCATTACTATAATTATTCCTTTTACTAGTACATGCTATGCAGGCTTTGGGCTTCGGCGTCTGAGAGCCAGTCCCGATCAAGGGAAGGACCACCGTTCTGTTCGTAGCTGCTGGCAAACGCCTCCAGGAACGCATCTCGATGCCTGGCTGTGCAGAGCTGATCGGTATCGGTTTAGGGTTTAGGGTTTAGATTTTAGATGAGGTTATCCCCAGGATTCCAACTAGGAAATCCCCGATACTATCCTCTCAAGATGTTCTGGGAATCTTTCCAGACGGTCAAGCCTGCAGGTTCAGGGAGGGACTTCATGTAAGCTACAGGAACGAGGGTTTAGGGTTGGAGGTTTGGGGTCAAGGGCTTTAGATGATTTGGTGTATAGGGGCCGTTATAATTAGAATAGGGTTTTGGCGGGTTTGGGGGTACATATAGAGCTTTAATAATTGAACCCTTAAAATAGTACTGGTATTTATTTCGGCCCCTACATTACTTGTATTGAGTGTCCTCAGATATGACGGCAACGTCAGACGACTCTGGTGCTTCGGAAGCAATATGTCGGTTTAGGGTGGAGGGTTTACATGTGGCCCCGAAGACCTACCTGTTTAATGTTGACTTGCTTTTAATAATCCCCCCCTCAATTATAAAACCCTACCCGCGGAACTCATTTATAATGTCCCCCCAATTGCGAATCCCCCAGCCGCGAAAAAAATATTTGGGTACTTCTTGTTCTGCGTTGTTTGTTTTGTAGCAGAGAGAGAGAAACTGCAGCTACTACGACCGCTGCAGCAGTGCAGGGAGAGAGAGAAACTGCAGCTACTACGACCGCTTCAGCAGTGCAGAGAGAGAGAGAAACTGCAGCTAGCTACTACTGTACTACTGTATTACTACTGTACTACTGTACTATTGTACTACTGTACTACTACTGCACTATTCTGATACTGTACTACTGTGCTACTACTGTACTGTTGTGATACTGTACGACTGTACTATGACGACCGACCCCCCCTCAATAGTCAATCAACCCTGCCCGGGGCCTGCAACCAATCGGAGGGGGGGGTATTAAAAGGAAGTCAACATTGAGGAACTATGTATATATATATATGTATATGTATATATATATATATATATATAGAAACCAGAATAAGAAACCCTAAAAAGGTAGTAGGTCTTGTCAGCTTTACGGTTTAGCGTTTAGGGCTGAGGGCCTCTTTGGAGCCCGTAGACTCTGTAGGCCAAGTCTCTGGGTCGAGGAATGTGGCATTGTATACCAGTCTGCAACCATGGTAATAAGAGTCGTAAAGAGCCGAAAATGTGAAACGCCGTGTAGGGACTACTTTAAGGCCAATGTATATACTATATGAGTACATGGACCCTTAGGGCTTTATGGGTGGTTGTCAAAATGATGGTCCCTTTTTGGGGTCCTTATTCTAATAAGGCACCGAATATTTAGGGTACCCCAAAAGGGGCCCATCATTTTGACAACTACCCATGTAATACGGTTGATGGACAAAATCCTGCATTACCCATAATAAGGAATATACCATAATTCCCATAGTTTAGGGTCCTTAGGGTCATGCAGGATTTTGTCCATCAACCGTACCAATGATGGATGTAGGTCACATGCCGTGTACTCCCCATGTTCCATTCATCCTTCCAGGGCCATCCCGACGAGGAATGATGATCCAATATAGGGCCTTAACAAGTAGAGCTCCTTAAGGGTTCCTTTAAAGGGGTCTATAAGGGATCTATAGTAGGGTTCTATGGTATAGGGGCCTTAATAATTAGAATAGGGTTTTGGGGAATATGATACTATAATGACAATAAGGAACCCCAGAAGTAGTATTGGTATCATCTAGGCCCCTACATGAGCCGAGAAGCTCCAGCAAAACTTCCGTGGATGCACCAGAGATGCAGCCTCTCAAGGGCTCAGGGTTTAGGGTTCAGGGTTCAGAGTTTAGCTTAGGATTTGAAGGGCCAAGAGGGTACAGGGGTTGATAGGGTCGGGCTATATAGGCTCCTTAATAATTAGAATTATGAGAACGGGTTGGAGCCAAACAATGTAAGTCTTGGAAATAATTATTTTTAGGAAAAATCATCCTCTTCATTATCCTCCCCCTCATCCTCCCCCTGACCGCTGCCTGGTCTAAATTTACGCCCGATCATCCTCCCGGTCATCCTCCCGATCATCCTCCCCATNCCCCTCATCCTCCCCCTGACCGCTGCCTGGTCTAAATTTACGCCCGATCATCCTCCCGGTCATCCTCCCGATCATCCTCCCCATCATCCTGTCGATGTGTAGTTTTTCGCAAATTTACCCTCAAATTATCCTCTCCATCATCCTCCCAGAAAAACAAAAAAAAGGAGGATGAAAAGGATGATAATCCGCAGGATAAACACGAGGAAAAAAAAACATCACTCGGAGGAAAACCAAACCAGCGAGGATGACCAGGAGGATAAGGCGCGGGATGAAAAAGATGATGACTCGCAGGAAAACAAAACCAGGGAGGATGATCCGGAGGATAACGAAAAGGTAAACTTTAAGTAAACATAATTGTTTCTGGCAGCCCCAATGATTGGCTGGCCCGATTTCTTAAAATTAGAATAGGGTTTTGGGGAATATTATACGATGCTTATAATAAGCAACCCCCCAGAATAGTACAGGTTATTATGAAGGCCCCTATAGTAGGGTCTTTTTAAAGGCCTGTGTTTGTTTAGGGCTTGGGGGGGGGGGGCTGGGTCTTATGCGCTCGTAGCACAGCTGGGCTCAGCTTCAGGCTCAGGTTGCAGAGCCTGGGGGGGTTTTAGGGTTTAGGGTTTAGGGTCTAGTGTGGGGACCTGATTAAGAAACCTTGGGCCTTTATCAGGGTTCCTTAGATGAACCCTACTATTTTGGGGTTTGTAGGCCCAGGGTTTCTTATTCAGGTTCCTACATTAGTTAGGGTTTGGGGGTTTGTTTAGGGTTTAGGGTTTGGTGGTTTAGAGTTTAGGGTTCCATGAGTATGATGGCAGTGACGCCAAGATTGCCGTTTGTTAGTCTTGGCCGCATGGCATGACTGAAAGCAACAGCCCTAAACCCTATGAGCCGCCTTTTAAGCCCCAAGCCCCAAAAACAACATCCCAGAACGCTAAACCACAAGCCCCTTCAAGCATGAATGTTGCTCTATTATTAAATTAAACTGTAACATAGTATAGTATATGATAATGTTTCATAGTATAGGGTTTAGGGTTTCCGAATCGCAAGAGTGTGCCTTGTACCGAGCCCGCCAGCGGACCACAGTTGAGAATACCTCGGGCTGCGCTCAAGAATTTCGAGTGGGAAGGATCTCAGAATCTACATGCTACAGGGTTCAGGTTTAGGACATAGTATGGAGTTTCGGAAATAAGGCTTAGCGGTATAGGCTTTTGCACGCGTACATATGTACCGACTTCGTGCTCGAAAGTCCTTTGGGCCATACTTCGTCAGCTTCGAGTTCACAAGATCCGATGAAAAACCGTAGTAGAACTCGAAACGCCCAAGTACCGGATAAACATGCACTCCCCCCGAAAACGAACAACCTACATAATCCTTTGCACCTTTGGGGCAAGATTGACTGGGCAACTGAGTCACCTAACACAGTGCCACATATGAAAACTCCGAGTGGACAAGAGATCCCCAAACCCTGACAAAGGGAACAAACGATCGTATAACACCTCGCATCCTCCGGCAGTGTAATCCTGAAACCTTCACTAACAAGGATCAAATACTCCCGCAAGTACCCACCTACTGGATTAGGGCTTATAGGTTTCAGGTTACTACTATCCTGAACCCCAGCACCTACTTGTTGGATACTTGGGAAGGATCGAGTCCAACAGGACATTCCTGATACCAGGCTGCCCCAGTCAAGCAGTCCTACTTCCACCTCGTTCTTCTCCTGAAGGCGGTTCAGGATTTTGGGGTTCATAGGGCTTAAGGTTTAGAGCTTAGGATTCTACGGTTCGGGTGCAGGTGTCATCAGGTTGAGGCTTGTGGATGTTTGGGGCATGGAGGCGGGGAAGTGTTAGCTTCTGAGCATGGGAGGGAGGTTCGTTACGTCGTTTTGGGGCATGCGGGGGCCAGCCCACGTCTTGAAATACATCTTGGTGCCTCGAAGCCCCTCAGACTCATAAGAGAAGTATTGATGTTAAGTACCTGCTATTACGCAAGCTGGAACCTGATTACTAACTAACGACCCGGAAGTGGGAGTTTCCGCAAATAGGGGACACGAAAATATAGTACACCCCCAAATAAGGTACCCTAATTTTCGGAAACTCCCAAGTATGTGAGTGAAGGTCTAGGAGTGCGGATTATGGGGACCGGTGGGGATAAAGAGCCAGAAATAAGGCCAAAGACGGGTCCCCCTTGAAGGGGTCTCCCTAGTACTTAGCAGCCGGGTCGTGTGCGATTGGATGCAAGGCTTCCTCTGCGAGAAGTTCGCAGAAAGGCTCTGATCCAGGAGTTCTTGCAAATACTGATTGTCGGATCCACTTCCCAGACCCTCCAAAACTCATCAATTTAGGGTTAACCACTAAAAAAAACATAGGATTCCTAATGCACTTTTGGATATCTTCCTTAATTAAGGGATCTTGGAAGGTCTGGCTTCCCTAAACCCTAAACCCTCAACCCTAAACCCTCAACCCTAAACCCTAAGCCCTAAACCCTAAACCCTAAGCCCTAAACCCTAAACCCTAAGCCCTAAGCCCTAAACCCTAAACCCTAGAACCCCTAAACAGTCAGGGGCTTAGACGTGTTGGGGCGAGGAGCGGGCTGCTCAGATTCTTGGCATCAGCGATTCGCAAGAAAAACCCGTGTAGGGCTTAGGGTCTAGGGTTTAGGGTTTAGGGTTTAGAGCTTAGGGTTTAGGGTTTAGGGTTTAGAGCGTAGAAAAGGAACTACTATGGGGCCTTATATGGGATTAAACATTCGTTAGTTAGCCCTGAAAGCCTGGTGATTAGGTGTGCAGTCGCAGCCCCAAAGCACACCCAAAGAACCCAATACCCCTTAACTAAGGAATATACCTTAAATAATAGGGGCCTTTACATTATTATTTAAGGTATATTCCTTCATTAAGGGGTATTGGGATCTCTTGTAGGTTTTTACTATAAGCCCCAATCCAGATTGTTTTAGGGACGCTCCGAAAAAGGCGCGTGTTGGTAGTTCAACGTAAACACAATCCGAATTTTAACGTGAATGCCGAAGCCCAATCCCGGCATATAACCTCGCAACACCAACATCGCAGCTACTTGGGGCCCATGCATTGCGCCAGAAGAAAGCCTGGGACCATTGGGATGACTAGGCTCTCATTTCGAGCGCAAGAGGAAGGGCAGATTGTCCATCACAGCGGTCGTAAGGGCAGACAGAACCCGACAACCCGGATACCCCGGAAGCCCTTCACGTGCTCATCGTTTCAAGATTTGTGGGATTTGTTTTGGCTCCTTTTCAGTAAGTTTTCTGCCGCTGCGCACAGCTAGAAAAGGTTTGGGGTTTACCTATAGTCTCCATTGTAGTTCCTTTTGGTGGTTAACCAAAATCTCTATTATAGGATCCTAACCATAAAACTGGTTAACCAAAAAAAGGAACTACAATGGAGACCCTAGGTAGTGTTCATTACAAACGACAACCAAGAACAAACTTCAAGTTTTCTGGGCCCGCCTCGATTTGTCAATACAAGGCTTGAAAGCCTGATAGGGTCGTTCTTCGGCATCATGCCAATGAAACTCAGGAATGCACATCTCAAACTCAAAGCTAACTCTATCGTTCTTCTAAACCCCAGCTCTTTTGACGACAAGCCCAACAATTTCAAAGGGCTAACATGAGGGCTATGAATCCCAGTCAACCCATGCCACCTTTACAGTTTCAAACTTCAAGTTAAAAACCCGGGAGGCTTGCTGATGCTTTCGTCTGGCCTTGAACCAAACGCTACACTCAAAATCAAACCCTGTAAACCCTAAGCCTAAACCTCAGAATGCCCCCCCCACTCCCGGCTCTCCGGTTCAGGCTTGAATTTCTCAGAGAGAGAGAGAGAGATGCAGAGAGATGCAGAGAGAGAGAGAGAACGGCTGTCCTGTTCAGGCTTGAATTGCTCCTTACTAACACAGAGACAGAGAGAGAGGGAGGGAGAGGGAGAGAGAGAGAGAGAGCGAGCACCACAAAAGGACTGCAAGAAACCCGAAACCCCCTTGCACCTAAAGCCTTGAACCCAAAAACCTAAACCTTAGGTCCTGAACCCTGAACGGTAGGGACCCCAAAAGCCCTATCGTGAACCCCAGAAAGTTGGAACATGGCTTTAGGAGGATTAGTGCTAGGATCCCTTATACTTTACTTTAAGGGCGGCATGAGGATTAATGATGTTCCAACTTTCTGGCTTCTACTATAAACTGTAAACCTGCGACATCCAGGGCACGTTGTCAATCTGGAGGTTGTTGTGCGTCAGGCCCACCTTCGTAGGGTTAAGGGTTTTTTTAATGCAATGACCTTTCTCCGCAGCGATAGGCCTGCCTCTCAAGAGTCTTGCACTTTGGGACACAAACTCAAGAAAGCAACCCTGAAGCAACTCCCAAGTAGGAAGTGTCAGTTAAGGGTTTAGGGTTCAGGGTATAGGGTATACCTTCGTTGTCCAGGCCACTAAACCCTAAACCGAAAAAGGTCAAGGCATCGTGAACCAAACTGGTCACAAGTGCAGTTAGCCACGTAGTCGTGGGGATTCGCTGTCTCCGCTCCAGAGAGAAAACCTCGCTGGTAAAAAGGTTGAAGGGTGTTGGGTCTGTAGGATTCAAAAAATACACGGGTCAGAATAATGCCGCAATTGAAACAAGAAAATGTCCGAAACCCACGCTATTTCCAGAACCGCCTCTGGAAGAACCAAAATGAACTTTCTGGGAACTTAGAAAATCTGGCATGTTGGGGCGGTCTTGGAGAGGGCCTATTTTCCCAATGCCGTCCAGCCAATTGGAACGTGGGTGGAGGGAGGCTTCGTTTTGCTTTGAAGTTCCGTACCTTGGCAAAACGCTTTAAGCATTATTTCAGGTGTAATGCAAGATTGACAACATCTCTGCGCTGGGTACGTGGCTTTGGGGTTTGCCGTGACTGGTTTTCTGGAAAGACTTTCGAAATCATCATTTAATCAGGCGAAGGTAGCTTGGCAACATTTGCGCTCGGTACGCGGCTTTGGGAGTTTGCCTTGAATGGCTTTCTGGAGCGGTTGTACAACTCGTTTAACACCTCCTTGCAGAAGCTCGTCGTCCTTCCCCCGGCCACGAAGTCGGGCTTGGTGATGCTTTCATGTCCCTAAGGGTCCAAGTACCTAATAATCATATACTCTCTGAAATATTGAGCTACTTAACTACTATCCTAAACCCAAGTACCCCAATTATTGGGTCCTTTGGACCCTTAGGGTTTTACAGTTGAGGATATACCGGTCATAGGTTGAGTCAAGGACAAAGGCGCAAGGCCTAGCTCTGAGACACACTCGTTCTAAGTCTTAGACTTTACCTAGAGGCTCATGCCCCACCCCTTTTTAGGATATGGTTAGGATCTGTTATCTTAAAAAGTAGGCGCCCGAAAAAGGGGTAGGGTATGAGCCTCTAGGTAAGTTCACCGAAGTGACAGGTAGCCAGCCCAAGATGAACCAATCAGCTAAAAGTGTATTTGGGCACAAGCAAAAAAATCATTGGTGGGTGTAGGGATTTCGTAGGTTTGGGTCTGAGGAGCTTTGGATACGAGGCTTTTCGGATGCAGATTCCAATCGCCAGCGCTTGTAATTCAGCAACTAAGGCCCAAAGTCCCACAATGACGTCAGAAAAAAGTCACCTTAGTAGGGTTCTTGTCAAGGAACTTACTTGAAGTTACGATCGCAGGGATCAGCAGCAAAAACACGCTTTCCTTATTATGGTAACTCGAACTAGATTCCTTAACAAGAACCCTAGTAGTCCCTCAGGGGCTGAGTAACCCAGCCGAAGAAAGTTTAACCTCTTCAAATGTAGTAGGATTATACAAACCCCAAAAAGTTAAAGGGTACCTGTTCAGCTACTACGATCCTGATGCTTCTGAAAGCAATCCACAGAAATATTTATAGTTCTGAGTCATGAGATCCAAGGCTTAGGTCTATGTTCGGCCCCAAATCCCGAACCTCGAACCCTCACACGCCCAAACCTCGAAACTTGAAGAGCTTAGCAAGGACAGCAACCAACAGGCTAGCAGTTTCAAAAGAATCCCAAGCCCAGACTCCTGAAACAGGGTTTAGGGTTTAGGGTTTAGGGCGTTCCAAGCTTCTGTGCAACATCCGACTGGGGTTCATGGGTTCTGGGTTATGTGGGCCTTCGAGTGCTCTCAGGTTGCTTGCATCTCCAACACGGATAAAAAGGTACTTGCTGGACTTGTGAATCTGTCCGAACTTAAAACTTTTCGGTTTCTCATGTAAGAAAAAGCAATAAAGAATCACCTAAAAGCCGTCGGCTTCAGCGTAGCAGCATCGGAACGATGTGGGCTTGAGGGCTGAGCATTTAGATTTAGTGGTTCTTTGGCCACTCGGACGTAGATTTATGTTTGTATTTGGAGAGGGGGGGTGCAGATTCCACGAAGGGCAAAAACATCGGCCAAGCAGCAATGCATCTCACCCTGGTAATCCTCGGATTGTGGGTTCTACAGGCACCACATCCACCACCGGGCAAAGGAAGCACGATTCAATTGGTACCTGAGGGTTTAGGGTCTTACGGTTTCAGGGTGTTAGAGGCTTTAGTAAATCCCATAAACCCTCAAACCCTCAAACCCTAAACCCTAAAACCTTAAACCCTAAACCCTAATTCAGGGATCTAGGGTTTAGGGTTTCGAGGGTTGAAGGATGATTTCCATCGTTCGGCAGAACTTGGGCCCCGCAGCACATGATTCTCCGTTCTTGCTTGAGGTGCTGAATTTAAGTTACCATAACAGGGATCTGTTGTAAGTCATATAGTCAAAGCCAGAAAGCTGGAACATCATTATCCTCATGCCCCTAAGGTAAAGTATAAGGGATCCTAGCACTAATCCTCCTATAGCCATGTTCCAACTTTCTGGTGTCTACTTTATGTTTTCCTCATGGTAACTTGACTTAAGTTGCGTAGCAAGAAAACCCAAACTCTGAACCCTAAATTAATCATGTGAAATCAAACTAAGTTCCTTAACAAGACACCAAACCGCAATTTATGTGAACTTAAAGCAAGTTCCTTAACAACAAGAGCCGAAGGTTTTGACGGGGTGCCGCGATGTCGAGAAGCTCTTCCTTCCACTTGGACAGGAATAGTGGGTCCGTGATCTCCTGGCAAAGGACCAAAGAGAGCCATCGGAAAAGAACCTACCCATAGACCCCATAGTAGTTCCTTTTTGGGGTTCATATATTTAGAATTCTATAAGATAATCCCAAAAAGGACCACATTTCAAGGGACGATGTAGGGGCCTTATAATAATTAGAATAGGGTTTGGGACCCCATTATACTATATTATGACAAGGAGCCCCTAAAACACTATTCTAAATACTAAGGCTCCTACATTACCCGACATACATTTGTGGGATGCGGAAGCCTCCGCAAAAAAAACGAAACCCGAACATATACAGACCTCGGATGCTCCTGGTAAGGACCCCAAAGGTATCCCAACATTGAAGAACACTCTAAAGCTAACCCTCGAACCCTGAACACAAACCGTATAGATCTTAAACCTAAACTAAACCTCAACCTTAAAACCCTACTAAATCCCTGATCTACACTAAACCTTTACCTTAAGACCCAACATGCGTCCACGGACTTTCGGGGTCTCCTCCGGAAATACTGCTCGGGCGGTCTCAGAGACCTCGGAGAGAGGCATCCCAGGGCTCTTCCAGGATAGAGACTGGGTTGTAGGGTTTAGGGTTTTAGGGTTTACGGTTTAGGGTTTTAGGGTTTAGGGCTTAGGGTTTCGGGGTTTAGGGCTTAAGGGTTTAGAGCCTAAATCGGGTTTAGGGTGATACTTGACCTTGCATTCATTTTTGATTATAACATGACTTAGTGCTCTAGTTTCGGCTCGATGACTCGGGGTGCAGAACTTCGGGCTTACAGTTCCCGGCACGGTGTGTAGGTTTAAGTAGGTCTTACTGTTTCGTGGCTTTGGTACTCTGTGGACCCTAAGGAACCTTCCTCGTCAAGGACTTACAAGGCAATCATAATACGGAGCTCGAAGAAAGCAGGTTATGATACCCTACACCCTAAACCCTAAAACCCTAAACCCTATTATGATAGTGGGATTAAGGTACGCATTCTTCGCCGTCGTGTCTTCACGACCTGGGCAGGTTTCGCAACTTTTGCCAACTTGGAGGCCCAGGGGACTTAGTAAGTAAGGGTATAGATAGGTTATAATTAGGATAACCCCACTTACGGGACTTATAACCCTCATTATAACCTGCTTACTAAGTCCCATGATCCTCTAAGAAGACTTCCTGCCAGAGTCGAAAACCTCCTGTCCGGCGGGGTTGGCGGAGCCCTCGGAACCGCTCCTGAATACAGGGCTATCCCTAAGGGTCCGGGGTACTCATATAGTATATACATTGGCCTTAAAGTAGTCCCTATACAGGTACTTTGGGGCCAAGGTATATACTATTTGGGTACATGGACCCTTAGGGTATAGCCGGTCCAGCTCACCGTCTTGCTGAGGACGCGGCCGTGGCATCCTTTGGCCGTCAGTGCGGGACGCTCGGATGGCCGCTGCTACCGGTTCCGCCTCCTGTTGTCGCTGCTGCCCGACTCGCTTGCTCTGCTCCGAGCATGCATACCTCGTCCGTGGACAGCGGGCATCCGCGTCGGCCTCTCATGTTCTCCCTCGGCTGCCTGTTTGGCTCTCTTATACCGAGACACCCAAACCCAAACCCCTGGAGCCTAAACCAACCCCAACCCCCTGTTTGAAGGCCTTGGGATGGTTTGGGGTATAGGGGTTTAGGGTTTATAGGGTTTCGGGAACCCCTAAACCCTGAACTGGTTGGGGTCGGGCTTTGCATGAGCTTGTCTTCTCTCTTTCGGGGTCTCCGAATGTATTCGGGACCTGGGAACGGCGGAGCTGCGGCTAAAGGAAAAGAGGGATCTCTCATCCAAGACGCATATACTATACTTACGGTGGTTTAGGGTTTAGGGTTTAGGGCTCTAATCTAAGAGGCATATGCGGTTTAGGGTTTAGGGTATCATCGGCCACCGGAGCCCCCTGGTTTCGCCGTGCAAACAGCTGTCTGAGACCTGCTTGACCTGCGACAGCTACAAAACCACCACATGCACACACTCAAACCATCGAAAGACAATACAACCCAAAACCTAACCCCCGAAACCTATAAAGCCCAAAAAGGACTCGTGCACAAACCTGGGGCAGAGGTTGGCATCGAGCATATCTCGGATCTTCGCAGTATCGAACTGCAGCCGAGCAACGAAGCGGATTAACCTCAGTCAGCCAACCCTACATAGTCTTGGTATGTCTCTTAACCAGCATCTGGTAGTACCCCGTAAGGACGGGTCTGTGCAATGCGGGACGTCATAGCTTGAAAGAAGCACACCTAGACATTGCGGGGTTTAGGGCTTAGGATTTAGGAGATCCGAAAGGGCCAATGGCCCATTCGTCCGAACTCTGCAAAATGCGACCGTCAGATCTGATTTTACAGCAAAGACGACTCAGATCCAGTCCGCTGCATCACGTGATCGCTCTTGCCTACTTAGACTGGATGATCAACATTCTGGTCTAGGTGACGCTGCTGGTGACTACCCTGGTGATGTGATGGTGATGATGACGGTGGTGGAGGTGGTGATGATAATGGTGACGGTGGTGAAAGTTTTGTTGATGATGACAGTTTGACGACGACCAGAGCCGCGCCTGTAAGTACACGTGCCACGAAACTGCAAGCCACGAATTACAAACTGTATACCTAAGCTTCGTAAAGACATATTTCCCGATCTCTACAAAACCTGAAACCTATCTGCTGTAAGGAAACATACTCGAACTATTCAGAGCCCTACTAAACCCTAACCCTACACTGCCCTACACCCTTAAAGCAAACGGCAAAAGCCCAAACCCTCAACCTTCGCCCTAAACCCCTAAACCCTAAACCCCAAAAACGTACGAAATTGAGCCGTCGGGTCACTGGTCGACCTTAGCGCTGGTCTGCTTCCGCGTAATGTCATCCATCCCCGGCAGTGGGGGAATCTGTGGCCTCATATAGGTTGGTAGGCTATATATAGGTTTAGGGTTCAGGGGCATCTGAGGCCTATTGAAGGTTGAAGGCGTAGGGGTTAACATACGGGCCATGCTTAGCAAAGGGGTTATCTTCGGGCTTGGTGTCTTCGGTGTTTTGCTGTGTGGGCTGGTAGGAGATTTCTTGATAAGATTGACGGGAGAGCCTCCCCGGCATGATAGGGTAAATCTTTGGCGATGCTTGTGAAGTCGTGCAGGTTTCACTTCTGCTAGGTCCCCAAAGGCTCATAAGCCCAAGCCTTAATGGTTAGACTGGGGTTTGGCGCATCACATTATACTATAGATATAATAAGGAACCCCCGAAACAGTACAGGATATAATTTAGGCTCCTACTTTAAATAGATTGTATAAGTAGAATAATCATGAATAATCCAGCCCTGAGGGCCCATGTACTCATACAGTATATACATTGGCCTTAAAGTAGTCCCTATACAGGTACTTTGGGGCCAAAGTATATACTATTTGGGTACATGGACCCTTAGGGCAGTCGCAAATATCTGAACGTGGCCCGTGGTCCCAGGTTCTTGAGCTAGGGTGCCTGGCGTTCCGTCCGAACCGCTGCGTTGTTCACACGGTTGCTTTGAGCTGGGAGTTTTGGGGTGTACCTGGGCCCCAAAAGTATGTAGAGTAATAGCCTTTTAAGGTTTTGGGCCAAAATGTTACCTACTTTTGGGGGTTTAGGTAGGGGTTCATGCAAATCTTTAGGCTCTTGACAGACCCATCACTAACGACAAAAGCCTTCTTCACAGCCCTGAGCTGCACGCCCGAAGTCTATCTTCTCAATAGAAGACACTAAACCGACTTTACCATACTACAAATTCGCTAAGCAAAAACAACAACCACGATCGTATATTATGACGGGCATGATGATGTACTATAATATTCCCTTCTAATGGTCGGGTAGAAGGGCTGAAGGCGTGTTTGAGACTTTGCATCTCGGGCTTTGCAAGGGTCGGAATGGAGCAATATAGGGGCCTTAAAAATTAGAATAGGGTTTGGGCTTGGGGGCCGGGTATGCTATAGGCCTCTATAGCAAGTCAGATGAAATCAAACCCAGAGCAAAAGACCTTCCAATATCGTTTAATTGAGGAAGATACTGAAATCTTACAAGGCATCGTGGTAACTGAGGAAGATACTTGAAATTATGTTAGGGATCCTACGATAGTTTAGGGCATACTCCTTAATTTAGAGTATCTTCCTTTATTTAGGGATGTTGGAAAAGATCTGGGGCCAGAAAACCCTGAATGCTGCCAGGTCACACGGGGTCGGGCATTGGAAACATCTCCTCAGCTACCCTAAACCCTAAACCCTAAACCCTACCCTAAACCCTAAACCCTAAACCCCTAAACCCCTAAACCCCTAAACCCTAAACCACCCCGAATCTCAAGCCTCCCTAAGCCTTCCGGCCCTAACTCCGAAATTCCAGGGTTTAGGGTTTAGGGTTTAGGGGGTTTAGGGCTTAGGGGGTTAGGGTTTAGGGTTTAGGGTTTAGATCCTAAATTCCTAAACCCTAGGGGTCCAAGTACTCTTTATTATAGCCCTTTGGCTCCGTTTTGGCTACCAAAAACCGTAAATATGGACTACTTGGACCCTTAGGGAAATCTCTAAACCCTAAACCTCTAAGTCTTGTGTCCACAAAACGACCCAAGCCCGGAGCTTCATGGGGTTTTGATCTCGTGCTCATGCCCTTTGAAAGGGTAGTACCAGTAGCAGCACTAGCAGCAGTAGTAGTCGTCGTCGTATTAGTAGTAGTGGTACTAGTCGTAGTCGTGGTCGTCTTAGTAAGTAGTAGCAACACCAGAAAAAGACTTGAGACGTACAGTCCGACACCCAGGCCAGTCAAGTGGCATCCACCTTTGGGTGGAGACGTTTCTGCTTGTGGTAAGCAGCCATTTTGCCAAGAGCCCGGCAACAAGCAGTGTAGTACCTTGGACATGATGTGAAAGGATATACCCAACACCGCATATATACCCTGCAGAAACAGTTTAGCTTCGGATCTGAAAGGGCGTTCGAGCGAATCGCTGATGCTTTCGGGCACAAAGTGAGCAGTCCGAGGTCCACGGATGGTGTTTTGAGGATACGGGTGCTTCTAAAGCCAGTCTTTATCTTTAATATCAATTGAGGTTCCCGAAGCCCAAGCATCTTACAACAGCCGAGAATGAGCTATGGCTGGACGCTTGAACCCAAGCACTCGGCCCGAGCTCCTGCACTCCCAACCTAGAATAGTTTTTTTTTTTGGGGGGGGTATATTATACTATAAGTATAATAAGGACCCCCCCCCAACATAGTACAGGTAATTATTGAAGAATTTAGGCCCTTGCATTATTGGAGTCATAAGAAGAACAACCCCGGAAACTATAAACCGTCCAAGCCCACCAACAACAGCTAAGAACTCCGCAACAACTTACAACAGGGCTTTCGGGTAGAGAAAACGAAACTTCCCACAAGCAACCCTAGCACCTAGTGTTGCGGATTCTTCAAGTCCCTCTTGTAACAATATTCTAGGAGCCCCAGTAAACTTGGAAAAAAGGGCCCCCTTGTTGGTATTGGGTAGATTCATAACCTCAGCCCACAAAAAGGAAAAAAGGGCCCACTGGGAAACCTACTTTGAGGATCATGGGACTTAGTAACTAGGGTTATAAATAAGGTAACTACAGTTATAATTACTTATAACTCCAGGTCCAATATAACCTCACTTACTAAGTCCCATGATCCTTTAAGTAGACCCTAAACCCTAAACCCTATAGACCCCTTTAAGGAGCCCTTTCAGGAACCTTACTTATTAAGTCCCATGATCCTCGTATTCAAGCCGTCACTCTTACAAGGGCTGAGATGCATCGGTCCTCCGTCTGGCAACTCCCAGTCCTCACGGTTGAGGTTTAATGCTTTAGGGGTTTAGGGTTTAATTACGGTTTATGGTTTAGGAGTTTGAGGTGCTTAGGGTGTAGGTGTTTGGGGTTTAGAGCTGCGCAGGCGCTTGAATGTCTTGGTGCTTGCAAGCGATAGGAATTGACGGCTTGATGGCTCTAGTGCATAGGATGATGTTTGGACCGGTGAAGAGAGATTCCCAAACTGCCCATATAGTAGAATGTAGGAGTTCTATTTTAGGAATTACTCTTAATGATTTGGGAAGTACCACCCATAACAATACCTAGGAAACATTTGGGATTTGCTTTCGGGCATGGCTCGGGCTTAGCTTTTTGGGGCTATCTCTAAAAACAAACACGCTGGATCGAGGCCCTCTGACAGTAAACCACCCCGTCAAATCCTGAAGCCCCACACCCTAAACCCCTAAACCCTAAAACCCTAAACCCTCAAACCCTAAACCCTCAAACCCTAAACCCAACACCCTAAACCCTAAACCCCAAACCCTAAACCCAACACCCCAAACCCCAACCCTCAAACCCTAAACCCTAAAGCCTGCAAACCTGAAACCCTGAGCTCGAAGACCCGACGGCCCAAACCCTGGATCCTAAAGCGACTATTATTTGGCTCCAGCCTTGCTCTTGTAGTAAATACAACCTCATCCCTAAACCCTAAGGGTTTAGGGGTTTAGGGTTTAGGGATTCCCCGAACCCCAAACCCTAAACATCCGCACCCCATAAACTCTAAAACCCTAAACCCCAATACCCTATCTACCGCAGAAGCCAGAAAAGTTGGAACATCATTATCCTCATGTCCTTAAGGTAAAGTATAGGGGATCCAAGCACGATTCATCCTAAATACATGTTCTAACTTTCCGGGATTCACCGTAAATAACCCAGGAGCTCCTCATATACTACCATTATGGACTTAGGTCCCAAAAGACCATCCTTACTATGGTTTTACGGGCCTAATTCCATAATGGTAGTATATGAGGCGCCTCTAGGTAATAAATAAATAAATATATGTATACTATAGATATATACACATATACATATGAATTATATATGCATATACTATCGGGTACATGGAGCCTTAGGGTTTAAGTCCGGCCTTGTACTTGTCGTATGCCGGCTCAATCTCCCCAGGTTGGAACTCCTTCTTCCCCTTCCTGGGAGGACTCACGGCTGGTTACAGCGTTTAGGGGTCAGGGTTTAGGGTTGAGGGTTAAGGGTTGAGGGACTCGTTCGGCGCTTTGAGCTGCAGAAGTTAGGGAGTTGAGGTGTATATCGGTATACTGTAGCTATCTTCGGGGCTACAAGGGGACAACTGTTTACCAGCTTCTGGTCATTTAAGATTTAGGTGTCATTGGCCCAGGGGTTTACGGTTTGAGCCGGAGGGCTGCAGGGATCTGGGGCCTTATACACTGATTTCGCAATTCCACATGCTTAACACCCGTAAACTCCCCTTAAGCCGTCTTCCTTTGCTGTTTCGTGCTTCGTTGCAGGTGCTCTGCGATGGAACCTTGGGGGCCCAAATCCTGCTAGGCTCCAATACGAAGCCGCTAAGCTGTCAATGACTCAACAACGAACTCCAATTAGGGGGTTTAGGGTTTAGGGCAATCTCCACACAAAGCCCGAATGAACAAAGTTGAACCCCCCTCCCCCCCACTATATAAATCCTAAACCCTGAAACCAAAACCCCTAAACCCTAAGCCCATTGCCCAGTGTCTCTGCCCAGGAGAGAGCTTCGGTAATCAGCACGAAGTTCGTCGTTGCTGCCGAGATGTCCTTAGACAAGCCGCTGAGGGATTTAGGGTTTAAGGGTTTAGGATTTATCGGGTCGAAGGGTCTTGCGTTGCGTCCACAAGCTAGAGTTTCAGAAAGTGGGGGGCCCAAAAGAAGACACAAACCTCCATGACTTCAAAGACTCTAGCCCTAAATCCCGAACCCAAAGGCACTAAACCTCAGAGCCCTACAGACCAAGCCCTTGGAACTCCAAACCCCGCGCCCTCTGAAGCCCGAAAGCCCTGAACCCACATAGTCTTAAAGCCCTAAACCTCAAACCCTCCAAAAACTACAGCCTTATAGAGTACTTCGCTCAGAAACCCTCTAGAACCCCCTATAGTAGAAGCCAGAAAGTTGGAACATCATTATCCTCATGCCCTTAAGGTAAAGTATAAGGGATCCTGGCACTAATTAATCCTCCTAAAGCCATGTTCCAACTTTCTGGGGTTCACTGTAAACCTCAAACCCTCCAAAACTTCAAAAGGCCCTGCTTGCTGATTCCAGACCTTTTTAGGGATCCTACTCTCATTTAGATGCTGGGTTTAAGGTTTAGGGGTTTAGGGTTTCGCTTTTAGGGGTCCGGAAGGTCTCGGATCTTTCCGCCATGGCGCCCCAAAGTAGCACTTCGGCACACGGAAAGGCACCGATTCCTTGGTTTCTGACTTGGGTGTTAGGGAACTGTCTTTTGTTTGTATTGTTTGGGGGTTCAGGGTATAGATCTTTTAGGGTTCAGGGTTTTAAACCCTGAACCCTAAAGGCCAAAAACTAAGTGTTCCGAATGGGATTCTCATAAGGGATCCTGGGAGGATCCTATATGGGTGGTTATCAAAAATATGGTCCCTTTTGGGGTACCTATTATAGTACGGCACCTATCATTTAGGGTACCCAAAAAGGGACCCTGATTTTGATAGGTTCCTGAAGGGTTCGTGGAAGGTTTCGGTTTAAGGTTTTGGGTCCCTGGAAGGTTTCCTAGAAGTGTTCCGGTAAGGGTCTCTAAGCTGGCAGGGATGCTGGGCATGTCAGCGAGGTTTTAGGCTTTGGCCGAAATCGCGAGAACCTTAAAACCAAAAACAAGCAAACCCTGGACTGCCAAAAATCCTACACTCCCCCACCTCAAAAATTAGAAAGCTAATCGGCACCAGGACTCCTGGAGGAAGATATTGAAGACGATCTCCGGCCTGCGGGAACGTTACGCCGAACTTAGTGGCTCAAAGGATTGGGACAACAAGGCACCGCCGGTTTCGGTCTATACCTTAACCAACTACCATAATTCACCTACTTTGTTGTGGTCACACCATAATTATTAGGAATATTGCACCTCTATGTTGGGTTCGCTCTTGCTGTTGTCAGTAACGCCAGCATCATGATGGCGCTCATTGTGCCTTAAATAGCAGTAGCAGTAGTCATCGTCGTAGGTGGTTGGGTGTTCGGTGAGTCTAAATTCTGCTTACACGTCGAGGCGGTACCGAAGAGCCCCAGGACGATCCTCCTGGTGCCCTTCAAACCCTAAGTGTCCATGTACTCATATAGTATATACATTGGCCTTAAAGTAGTCCCTCTACAGGTACTTTGGGGCCAAAGTATATACTATTTGGGTACATGGACCCTTAGGGAAACTACTTCTGCAGCGGTTGGGTTTCGTGTAGGGATCCTGAACAGGTGTATTAAGAGCAATCGCACGACTCAGAAGGAGCGGATGGTCAAATCCTCGGCTGGGAATACTATACGGTTACTTGAACCCTTTGGGATTTATCAGAAGGACATCCTTCACACGTCGTCTCCGAACCCCAGTGGAGTGTCGCAAGCCGAAGAAGCTTAGTGTAGGGGCCTTATAATAACTAGAGGAATAGGGTTTTGGGCTCCTTTATAGTATAGTTAAAATAAGGAAACCTAAGGAATATTATTGTTAATTATTTAGGTTTCTGTATTGGAGGCCTGTTTGGGCCTTGGGGGAGTTGGGATACCGGGACTGTGGAGTCCGACATGCAGGGCTGTAGTATAGGGGCCTTACCCACAGGGTCCTAGGTACTGTTATGGGGGATACTTCCCCAAACCATAGTAGTAATTCCTAATATAGAAACCCTACATTCCACCAATATGGGTACTTTGGACCCTTTGGGTTAATAATAATTACCACTACTATTTTTGGTGTTCCTTATTATAATTATGGTATAATAAACACCAAAACCCTATTCTAATTCCTCAAGCCCATAGGTAAGTCGAAGGGGGGGACGTTTTTCTCAATGCTTCCATCAGGTCCACAAGATTTTGCTGCTGATGCCCTCGGCCCTCGTGTGTTTTTCCGAAATTCAAGTCGGTGGCTCTTTGAGGTTCTGAGCTAAGCTGGCAGACTGAATAATTGCTGATCTGACATCGAACACAAGCCCCTTCCCCCATCGAAGTATTCGATGGCCCGCCCTACCTGTCGTGATTCCACATGCAGGAGACGTAGTATCCTGACATGCTAGTCATTGTGCAGGAGCTACTGGGTCTTGTGCATAAACTTCATTTAAGTTACCATAATTAATCAAGACCTACAGTAAATGATAGGGTTTCCAAAAGGGTAACTGAATCTCAGCACCTCGTTACCCAGGCGGAACCCTATACTACGTGTCGATGTATAATTTCGGCTTTATAAATTTGGCAATATGGAAATCAAAAAAGGTATATCCCAAATCGGTACCTACTGTAGTATACACCCCGAGTCGTAAAGACGCTGAGGTTGAAAGCTGAACCTGCGATCGCACGGCTAATGTGGGGGCCTTAATAATAGAGGTATAGAAAAGATACCCGCAAACACTATTCCAATTATTATGTCCCCTACATTATAGCTTCCTTGTTTAGCTTCTTTTTGCTTCAAGACATAACCGTGACCTGCAAGCCAGGGAAGAAGTGGGGTCGTCTCCCTAGCTTCTTGTGCCCCCGACCACCATCCCAGAGTAGTCATCGTCATTATCATGACCAACATTATCGTCTCCATGACTATTAGCATCATCCTTATCATCATTGTCATAATCCTCGCCTCTACTCTGCTTAATTCTGTGAGTGGTATGCGATTGCGAACTTACAAGCTACAACATCAGCAGTGCAGATGTCGTCTCATTTTCATGGCCTGTCGGCAGAGAAACAGGACGAGCACAGAGGCCTTAGGGGGATATCATGGTTACTTTATAGTGACTAAAAGGGAGCGCCGTTGCCACTTAGTCGTAATCTGCGGTTCCAGCTGCAATTTTTTTTCAGCTTTAGCGTACCGGGACCTTGGGTTGAAGGCCTCTGGTGTTGGTAAGTGGCTTTAGACGGTTTAGGGTTTCGGGTTTAGGGTTTAGGGTTAACACCAAGATCCTGACCTCCAGAAATAGAGTTTTTTGTCCGTCACTGTTGAGCTTGCAAAAGCCAAAAAGCCCTCCACCATCAAAGCCGCTCCATACCCGGAGCCCGCTGCACATGAAATGCGGCGAGGTAGCGATCCGAACCGCCCGGCTTGTGAGGGAGCTTGGCAAACAGCTTCTTGTGCAAGTAAGGTGCATCCTTCTTGTACTCCACCTTGGACTAGCTATGCTATAGCAGTGCAGCCATAGTATGACGTAACTATTCAATTTTGTTTCTCAAGTACACATTAGTGATTGTTGCAACTATCCATTGCGACGATGACAATTGCCAGGGTGCTCTTGTCATTTCTGGGCTTTTGCTGCAGGTTTGTCGACCTGGAAATGAGCATTATATTCCCACTGCTCACTGCCACTGATGTTCTTCTTGTTGCTGTTAACATTGTCTTTCGGATTCTGATGCTCAGCCTTCTGCTCACTCCTCTCATCATTACGCGTCTGTCGCTCCTAAACCCCCTATCCTGTCGTAAAACATAGGAGACAAACCCAAAGCACAGCAAAGAGAGCTGACAAAGACAAAAGCCAGAACGTGCTGGAATCAAAGGATGCAAACACACATCGGCACACAATATGAAAACTTGGAAACCCCCATACCCAAACCCTCCCCTGTAGAATTTTACAGTCTTATAGCAACCCTTTCGGATACCTCAATGGAGCGGTTCAAGAAGGCAGAGGACTTTTGATGCAAACGTTCGGGGCTGTCGGAGGTTTGGGATTGTACCAGGGGTGGGCTTCACGGTATATCGCAGTATACTTATATTGAGGAACCCAAAGTACCCAAAGGCTCATGTATGCAAAACTATACTATACTGGATCTGATTATTACTTAATAATCATGCAGATTTCTATGCTTCAGGCGTTGAGTTCTGAGGACCCTCAAATATCTTTTCGGCACTGGGTTGCGAGAATCGAAACTCCTTTTCTGCCTGAATCTTGCCTCCGCTTCAGGATTCGGGACTTTCACGTTCTTCTTACCGGCGATTGCTGAGTTCCCTGGCCCAAAAACGGTTAACTGTGTGTGAATATCTGGTAGGATTGTATACAAGCCCCAAAAAACTTGAAGATTACGTCATCAGCTGCTAAGTGTTCGAATTCTGGATCTCCGGTTTGTGTGTGTGTGTGTGCCTGCTTGCTTGCTGTTTGTTTGTTGTGTTGGGGGGGCGGTCCTCGGGGAGGTTGCGGAATGTCCGTGTTGTCGTGTGTAGGATTCAGGTATAGGCTTGGGCCTGCGCCCAGCCACAACAAGCACTTTGTGGCGATGTCGATCCCGAAAGCGCTTTAATCGACCTTCACAAACGTGTCCTACATCTTTTAAGCCTGTATACATGAATCTATGTGGCTTATGAGTTTAGGGCTTGTGGGTGTAGAACTTACGGTTTGTGATTCCACCGGGTCCTAAGTGGGAATGCTTCCAAACCATAGTAGCCATAGTAGTAATTCCTACTATAGAAGCCGTACTTCCTACCATGTGGGTACTGAGGGGATGCGTTTTCGTGGCTAATAGGCTTTCTAGTTGATGGGTTAAGGGCTTGCGCTCCTCTGGTTTGTAGGTGAACGTGTCGGCTACTCCATTTATATAGACACCGGAATGCAATACCCACCATAGGAAGAAAAGGTGACCAGAAAAAGGTGCTATATTTTTGGTCATAGATATTGATTCGAGAGGCTGTGAAGGTGCATTTGAGACCTGCGCCACCACCAACAAACTCCTTGGCGTCCTGGGTGAGAAATTATGGGACTGAAGCATGAAGGCTCGTGGCTGCTTTCTTTTCTGGAGCTGACGGGAATCACGAATTAGAGTATTTCTGCGCCGGTTCAGGCTTGGCGGAGTTCTGAAACAATAACCCTGAACTCTATACAGCCCTGAAAACATTGAATGCACAAACTGGCTTAAATCCTGGCCCTAATTTCTGTAACCTTGATTTGCCATGCAAACCCCTGGAAACCGTATGCATATATATATATATATATATATTATGCCCTACTCACCCAACAGCCTTCTAAATCCTATGCTATAAATCTTACCGCTTTGTCGGGTCACCTGATCTCTCCGCAGCAAGGTTTTGAAAACGGGCCTTCCGGGAAATAAGAACACACTGCCCAGGGCTTAAGGCTACCCTAAACCCTGAAGCCGCAAAGGGGCTTTAGGGTTTGGGTTTGGGGTGGGGTGGGGTGGGGTGACGAGGGCGGGTTCGGCGTTAGGGTATCCTGATGGCAACCCGAATAGCCAAGTCGGTCTCGAGATGCCTTCAGCAAGTTCTGCACTCTACGTACCCTTAAGCTGACTCAAAGGTGCGATCATGTATAAGGAAGATACCTTAAATCATATTCGGGATTCAGGGTTCTACTATAACTTCAGGAATATTCCTTATTGAAGGGATTGTGGAAGGTCTGGGTAAGCCGCGTAAGCCCCCAGTGAACCCTTGCTCGTGTGTCTATCCGAACCTGGTCTGCGCCAGCCTTCAGGGTGCCAGCTCGTTTTGATTGTCGCTGTGGAGTTTCATTTCAGAAGACTTACCTTTGGTTAGTAGGGACTGGAGGAATGGGGTTCAATTATAACTTCTTTTGCTGCATTCCTCCATTCCCTGCTAACCAAAGGTAAGAAGATGCATTCTGGTGTGCTCTCGCTCGGATTAGGGTTTAGGGTTTAGGGATTGATTACCACGCTGTAAGAGGCCTTATCAGCCTTATCAAACCCTGAAACTTGAAATGCCCTTATGACATCCATGCAACGGAAAAGGCCCATAGCTCTCAAACCAGGGATCCTCACCAAGAAGCGAGCAAAGGCTCGGCTAGTGAGCTAAGTCGCCGAGATCTTCGTCACGGCATTGTCGCGGGGAAGGACGCCACTCTTGTGAAAGGCCTCTTAGGGTTTAGGGCGTCTTGGCTTTTAGCACCCTGAAGCGTTCAAACTTTCTAAGATAGACAATATATATATACATATATGTACATGCATAGACATATCGTATACATACACATATATACATAAGATCATAAAGTTGAAAGTTTCCTCATTGGCTTTCTAAATACACGCTAAACGCTGCAGGTAATTTGGTGCGGGGGATGCCGGGTTTAGGTCGGAGATAGGTCTGAAGGCCCGTGGTCTTTGGAACTCCAGTGCCGATCGGGTTTTTCGGGGTTCCTTCGCGGGGAAACCCTTTAGGGTTTATAGGGTTTAGGGTTGAGGGGTTTAGGGTTTATAGGGCTCAGGGTTTATAGGGTTCAGGGTTTATAGGGTTTAGGGTTTAGGGCTTAGGTTTCGGGTTTATAGGGTTTAGGGATTAGGGTTTTGGGGTTTAGGGCTAAAGGTATTTTGTAGGCTGATGAAGGTTTCGATATAGAGGGCTTCCTTCGCAGGGATAGGGGTTTAGCCGGGTTATGCTACAGCCCTTATAGTAACCCTTATAGCCCCCTTTAAAAAGGGACCCCTATGGTATCCCTTATAGTAACCCTTATAGACCCCTTTAAACAGGGACCCCTATTCGATTATTAAGGCCCCTATCTCCGAAGACTTCGTCCTAGGGAGGCGCCCCCTCGTTTTAGTTCCACAGGAGTTTCTATGACGTGCCAGGGAGCACGGCCCTAAACCCTTTCCCTCTGGGTCCAAAGGACCCAATAATTAGGTACTTGGGCTTAGGATAGTAGTTGTGTAGCTCAATATTGAGGAGAGTATATGATTATTAGGTACTTGGACCCTTAGGGTTTAGGGTATAGAGTATGGAAGACCACGACTGTTCCATGCAAGTGTATTCCCCTGCTGGCCCCCAAAAGTATGTAGAAGCGCCTTTCCTGGGTATTGGACCATTATTTTGCCTAGTTTGGGGGGTTTGGGCAGAGGCCTTAGCAGCGCTTGTCGGCTCTTGCACTTGTTGGGTCCTGGGTTTGGAACCCTAAGGGTCCAAAGGACCTAATAATTAGGTACTTGGGTTGCGGATAGTAGATTTGTAGGTTACTATTTGGGAGAGTATATGATTATTGGGTACTTGGACCCTTAGGGGAACATCTTTGGCTATTTGACTAACGACCTCACCCCTGCAAGAACCAGGTAGGGTTTACGGTCTCGTGTCCCCCCCAAGACAAGTTCAGGCTGTCTATAGTAACTCCCAGAAAGTTGGAGACCGGATTAAGGACAATTGGTGCTGGGATTCCCGATACATTGAGGCTATTGGGTTTCCAACGTTTGGGCTTCCACTGTACATGGAGCCCAGAACTCTACCGTAAGCTTGGTAAGTAAACCGTAACCTTCAAGACAGTATAGAACCCAGACCTTGCAATATCCCTGAGGTAAGGAATATGCCTTTAACAAAATAGGCATCCTACTGGAATTTAAGGCATATTCCTTACTCAAGCGATTTTGGAAGGTCTGGGTAGAGGAGAGAGGCCTTGCGAGCCTAGCGTATTCCCGCGGCAGCTTCCAAATCATGAACTGCAGAGAAACAGCAAACAGCTTCAGGTTTACGGCTTTTTTCCTAAGTTTGCAGTTTAAGGTCTAGGGCATAGGTTCCCGAAGCCCCAAACCCTAAAGCATCAAAGAACCCTATGCTAGCGTCCCACTTCATTCCGTCCTGGGTCAACCACTCTGGCCCCATCTGGACGATCATGTCCTCTCCAGCTTCAACGTTCAGCAAATGCTGAGACTATACAGTGTATGATATTCTAGAACGTAATATGATACGATTTGGAGTCCGCAAGCGTCAACATAGCCAACGTCCCCAACGAAAGAGACTGCTGACATAGTGGGATTGACATGTTTCTGTTTAAGGCTGTTGGAAAGCTTGTAGCGTATGGCAGTACGCTTAGCCCTGGAACCTGCCCGATGCTCTGCTGAGCCTTGTCTGAGCCTTGAAGAGCTTAGCACTGTAGCATCTTCAGTGTATAATACAGGACCCCTGGACAAGGGACAAGGAATTCAAAGAGATCACCCTGTCACAGGCTCCTCATGATCACGAAGCCCTAAATAAAATGGCCTGCAACCGAAAACCCTACCACAATGTTGGGATCCATAAGCCCGCACATCAGAAGAATAGCTTATGGAGTGATTACTACCGTGGGATTGCACGCTTTTCGCTTGTCCAAAAGAAGGTAGTGCATTTTAGGGTCTGGGTCTGGGTACACAATGACGCATACCTCACAAACAAACACCAACGTGACCTCGTGAAAAACTGTAGAGCATAGATAGATAGACAGACAAATACACGTAGATGGACAGGTCGATGGATGGATGGATGGCTGGATGGGGGTGGGTGGGTGGATGGATGGATTGCGTGTGGCGCCTAGGCTGTCTGGGTGAGGTCCTGGGGTTAACATGTTTGGGGTTGCCGGATGTTGAGCTCCACAGAAACCCAAGTCGCGACCTTGGTGTAAGGGAACTTCATGCCGTAGTAGTCCCCGGGGTCATTTTTGCTAGCGATCTCCGTCATCTCTTGATAGGAAATCCTGGGAGTCAGAATTGAAGGTTGACTTCCGGGGCTTCGGTGTGAGGTGTTCTGGAGCTTAGGGGCGGTTAGGGTTTAGGATTCATAGGGTTTGGCGGTTGGGGTTTAGGTTAAGGGTTTAGAAGTCAGGGTTGTAGCATTTGGGATGTGTGGTGTCCTGGCCTTCGGGTATTGATGAATGCCATGGTGTCGGGTTCCAGGGATAGGTCTTCGGATTTGATGGGCTTGGTGCATTCCCGCCTTGAAATGAAAGCCGATGTAAGATCTTATGAAACCTCAGACTATGTTTGGAAAGCCCTATATACGCCATAAGAACCCTGGTCTGGACGTAGCATCTGCTCTACTAAACCTAAGCAAAGCCTTCTGAAACCCTACAAACCGCCATTTAAATCCTATTTCAAAAGCATTATGCTTGTGAATCTCCCTATATTACACACTCTTTAAGCCATATTCGCATCACTAGTTTGATTGAAAGTAGCCTTTATAAACTCCGTATGGGGGATCTTTACATCAGAACAGTAAGAAAGAACCATTAACACCCTATTCTCTTTGCCCATCCCCCATGAAGCACGCGCAGCACCCTTATGAACTCGTTTTAACAGCCCTTACCCCTAGCCTTCAGCCGTATGCTACCTGTAACTTGCCTGAGTGACACCATGTCAAGCCCTACAAACTCCACCAGTAGGCCCCGCCTTTGATCCTGTACCCTCAACCCTAAGCCTAAAACCCCTAAACCCCGGAAGCCAAAAGCCCATCAACCCTATAACCCCTATGTACCTATAGTCTCCATTGTGGTTCCTTTTTTTGGTTAACCAGTTTTATGGTTAGGATCCTATCATAGAGATTTTGGTTAACCAAAAAAAGGAACTATGCAGACTATAGGTAACCTCTAAAACCCTAAACACCCCCTCCAAGTCCCAACGTCTAAACCCTCAACCCATTCACTCGTAAACCCTAAACACTACAGTAGAAGCCAGAAACTTGGAACATCATTATCCTCATGCCCTTAAGGTAAAGTACAAGGGATCCTAGTACTAATCCTCCTAAAGCCATGTTCCAACTTTCTGGGGTTCACTTTAAACCTCTTAAACCCTAAACCCTCAACCCCTTAAAATCCTAAGCCCTAAAACCCACGACATCCCAGTGGCTGCGGCTGCTTCACATTTTTCCATGGAGGAGGACGCCTTTTCGGACCATTCCTTAGGCAAGAAAATGCAGCGGTTAGAATTTTGCAACGGGGTTTAGGGTTTGGGGTTTAGGGGTTTAGGGGGTTAGGGTTTATCGGTTTAGGGCTTTAGGGGTATTGGGGATCGCTTGGAATAACTAAGCTTAGAATTCCCGTAGCTAGGGCTGGAGATTGCTTAGGGTTTTACTGAGGTTGATTTAGGGTTCAGCTTCATCGCTGCTTTTCTTGCGGTGAAGGGCGGAGTTGTTGGGGGTATGGGTATGTTCCCTGCTTCTTACTCATCAACACAGCCGTGCCACAATCGTCATACAAGACTGCCATTGTCATCCTTCTCTCGTGCAGCATCTTTCTCCGCAATATGTTCATCATCATCATGTAGATGCCTTATGTAGTAGTTTCGAGTACTGTTGCTTTGGCATGGGGCTCTTTGTTATAACTATACTGCACTGTAAGCCCCCAACGCTTTGTCAAATTGCTAAGCCCCGCACATCAGTCGTCATGAGGATCGCGCCTCTGGTCATCCGTCTCACATCAAAATGCAAGTTCAGGGTCGTGTTCGCCGCCACCACCACGAGCCCCACCACCACCACCACCACCACCACCAGCATCATAATCATCACCACCGTCATCATCATCATCATCAGAACTGCCGAGTCTTGGTAGTAGAACCTTTCTGGCTATTGGCATTCATCTTCAGCTTCGTCACCTCCTGCAATATTTACAGCCTGTCTCTTCCTGACTGTTGTCACCATCATCAACAGGATCATCATCGTCTGTTACCAGATATAATCACGACAAGGCTCTCACCAACTATAGGGATCACCAGGTCGTTCCCTTTCAGCCGAGTGCCTCAGCTGCAGGGCGAGATAGGAGTTCGTTGCTTCGGGTCTCAGGGCTTCGGGGGTTTCGGTGGCATAGCGGGTGTAATGTAGGACCCTGATTAAGAAACCTTGGGCCTTTATTCGGGTTCCTTATATGAATGCTACTATATTGGGGGTTATAGACCCAGGGCTTCTAATCAGGTTCCTACATTATTCCAGCATGATGCTACTGCCTTGGCCCCCCTACTTACTCGGCCATCCGGGAAGCTTTATTTAGAGATGCACCCGAAGGATGCTGGTATGACAGTGGCCATGTGTGTGTGTGTGTCGCTCAAGCGGACTGCACAACTGAAATGCAACTGTGCAGCCAACGACAAATCGTGATGTGTTGCCTAGTGGACTCGTATCTTCAAGTCAGCAGGCTTGCAAGATGTACAGGATGTTGATCAACGATGCTTGTGTTTCTTACGTTTCTCTTCTCGAACCCTATAGAGAGCCCTGTTCATTGCATGCCACGCACACTAGCCCAGTCAAAAGGGCTGTGTACTGCCAGAACTGAGCTCAGGTGGAGCCTGTTCCAACCAGAGGTGTGTTTCGGAGCCGGTCTTGCCGAAAAAGCACTGGCAAAGTGCCAGAGTTGTTCAGTGCATCTGTAGGAAACCCAAGGCCCTACAAACCCTAAACCCTACATGGAAGTTTCCGAAAATAGGGGGCCCTAATATAGCACCCTAAATAGTAGGATCCTTATAAAAAGGACCCCAAAATAAGGTACCCTGATTTTCGAAACTCCCGGAAGGTGCGTTCAACCTACTTGAGCCTGGCCTGAGCCCGTGAGGGGTACGTGTATTGGCATGAACAAATGGAGTAGGGCTTTGGGTAATTATACACTAACCCTAAACCCTAAACCCCAAACCCAAACAGTAACTATGAAGTGAAATTTTTGCGACCTATACCCTAGACCCGAAACCCTACCAAGACCTTCAAGTATATCCGCCGAAAACAGGCCTCTCTGGCTGCGGAGGCCCAAGCACCCTGAGTAGTGCGGGCCCTCAACAACTACAATAGGGGTTTGGAGTAGACTGTACTATAAAGCATATACGGGCGAAACAAGGGATGTGATTATTAGTATGATTGCTACACATATTCTTAATCGATTATGACTTTTGCCATTACTATTACTACGATTTTAGTTATTATCACTATTATTAATATACAGTTAATATGCTTACTATTGCTATGCTTGTTATTAGTATTCAGGTTTCTGTATAAATGACATTCAGACGAGAGGCTCACCCATCCTTCTTCCGGACCAGTGCCGCTCCTTTGGTCACAAAAGCGGCTCGCCGCGTTCTGTTGAAATCCTTTTAGGGCCATTTTGGGGTTCCTTGAGAATGGGAATCCTTTATTTAGGGTTTAGGGGCTTAGTTGTTTAGGGTTTAGGGGTTTAGTTGTTTAGGGTTTAGGGCTTTAAGGTTTACGGGTTTTGCTGTTTAGGGTTAAGGGCTTAGGGATTAAGGACTCCTCCAGGCTGGGGGGGGGACATTCAGTTTCGGGTTTAGGGTTCATGGTTTGGAGCAAGACTTGCAGAGCTCGGGGCTTGAACTTCCTCAAAGCGTGCCGAGATACGGTTCACACCGCGCCATGAAGAAATGAGCCCTGATCTCTGAACCATAACATAGGGGCCTTTGTAATGAGAATGGGTTCATTCTTGTAGTACAGTGATGATAAAGGATCCTAATGCCTACTGGATTTTGTGACGATTCAGGATTGTATATGACTCTCGAAACGATTCTTACTCCGACATTGGTAACGTTAATTTGACTTGTTGTTGAGATGAACTTCCCTTTACATGCTAGAGGCTACAGACGCAAAGTAGAAGCCGCATTCTGCAAGGAGGGCAACATGTGCCAGTCATGGCAGTACGAACAAGCAGGCGTAATGTAATCAAGGCTCCGCATGCCCTGGATTGACTTACCCAAAGGGTCCTAGGTATTGTTATGTGGGAGGGATACTTCCCCAAATCATGGAAGTAACTCCTAACATATAGAAACCATACATTCTACTATATAGGTTATATGGGAGTTTCCGAAAATAGGGGACCCTAGATAGTAGGATCCTTATTATAAGGACCCCCCCAAAAAAGGTACCCTTTATTTTCGGAAACCCCCATATAGGTACTTTGGAGCCCTGTGGGCTGAGATAACAGGGGTAAGGGTACATGGGCGAGGCGCCGGCTTTCATCATCAGGAATCCTCTAGGGGCTTTATTTTTTTAGAATAGGCCTCCCTTTAAAGGGTTCCTTAAAGGGGTCTATAAGGGATCTATAGTAGGGTTCAAAAAAATCCAGTCTTGCAGTTCAGCTCTGAAGGCTCTATGAGTACGGGAGAAGGACTAGGCACCCCAAACCCTAAGCCCTAAACCCCCACACCCTAAACTGTAAACCCTGAGTCCCAACTCCCCTAAACTCTAAACCCTAAGAAGCCCTCAACCGCAAACTACGAACCCCAAGTTCTTAACTTGCCGCTTTAGGGTTTAGGGTTTAGGGGTTTAGGGTTTAGGGGTTTCGGGTTTAGGGGTTCAGGGGTTTAGGGTTTAGGGTTTGGGGGTTTAGGGTTTGGGGGTTTAGGGTTTGGGGTTAGGGTTTTAGGGTTCAGGGTTTAGGGGTTACGAAGCCCTTGATCAGATCCAGGCAGGAAACCAGGGTACACACCCACAGCTAAAACCGTTGTCGCGAACGCACGCTGCAAGACTCAAATCCGTAGTAGGGTTTGCAGCCTCGGGCTGGGATACGGATTTACCCTAAAGCTCAAAATCGCGCAAAGTAGGTACCATTTGGGTGGTTGTCAAAATTATGGTCCCTTTTGGGTCCCTATTAAATGCCCTATTATTAAATTACGGCACCTAATATTTAGTGCACCCAAAAGAGGGCCTAATATTGACAACCACCCATTTATAGACTCAAGATCCCAAAGTCGGAGGCTTGGGGTGAGGGTCTTTGGGCTCTGTATGGGTTGTTGTCAAAATTAGGGTCCCTATTATAATACAGCACCTATTTTTTAGGGTACCCAAAAGGGGGCCATAATTCTGACAACCACCCGTATGAATTAAGAAGGGAACCCAAAAAGAAAAAGGGTAAAAGGGTACTACTGGGGCACCTAGATTAACTATGAATTGTTTCCCTTGCTCGTCTTTCAAGTTGAGGCTCTTGTGGGTGTCTGAACCCTGCCCAACACCCTAAAACCCCTATAAACCCTGGACCCCAAACCCTTAAAGCTTTGAACCCTTAAACCCTAAATCCTGAAACCCTAAAGCCTTAAACCTTAAACCCTTAAACCCTAAACCCTTCAACCATGAATCCTTAAACCCCAAAGCCACAAAATGAACCCTTAAAACCTAAAAATACCAGGATCCACTCGGAGCAACCGAGGCGCTTCAGCTTGTAGTGGAGCCTGTCGCCCTTGAGCTCAAGCAGCAAGACAATTGCACCTCCCAAAGGGTCCAAAGTTCCGAAATAGTAGAAGTTAGGGTGTCTATATTAGGAATTACTATTATGATTTGGGGAAGTATTCCCCATAATAATGCCTAGGACCCTTTGCAGCTCTATGAGACAAATCTCAGGAGAGAGAGCTGTGACATGCTTCTGTGTTAAGGCTGCATATACCCTATAGGTGTGGGAACTGAGGGTATAGGGTTTAGATTCTATCGACCCCGGTTCATGCGCCAAAACCCTATAAACTATACACCGTAGAAAACAGGGTCCATGCATGGCTATCTTTACTTTCGGTTTCGGGCTTGATCGGTTGTGGAGTACACCCTTGATCTGTTCCAAGTGGATGACTCTGCTGTAAGAAAGACCCTACACCCTGAACTCTAAACTAAAACCCCAAACCCCCAGACGCCTAAAGTGCCACGACATTTGACGACCCCTCGGTGCGAAACGATAGCCTACGACAAAGCATACCGGCAAATGAGTCCTTACAGCATTGAAGTAACCTTGCACGTGGATCTTTAGGAGTTTCAGAAAAGCCACCCCAGTATACATCCCCGAAAATAGTTGGCTGCTCATTGTAAGCACGCCGAATACCTAAAATGGGACCCCTGATGTTCACAACCCACCCCCCACCCAATGTATCGATCTGCCACAGTGCCTGTGGACAAGCGATCTGCCGTCTGCGTCGAGGTGGTGCTCTCGCCTGTCCGCTGCTTCGGAGCCAAAAGCCATTACATGTCGCAGTGAAGAACAACAGCTCGGTACGCAGAGTGACACCTTGACCATTGGGGTACTTAGAGGGTCATGGGACTTAGTAGGTTAGAAATGAGGTAACTATAGTCATATAACTTCGATTAATTACTAAATCCATGATCCTCCAAGTAGACAGGGCAAACCTGCCCGGTTGACCAGACAAATCCTGGAGCTTGTCACTCCGAACCAGACTTAATAAAAAGAATCAAGGTCTAAGTTGCTAGCAAAAGTAACATAGGGGGCCTTCAAAATTAACTATGCTGTTTTTTTTGTTTTTTTTTTTTTGGGGGGGGGGGCGGAGGGTCCTTATCATAATTATAGTATAATGCCCCCAATTATTAAGGCTTCTATGCTGTAGAACCCTACCATGGTTCCCTGATAGTAACCCTTATAGACCCCCTTGAAAGGAACCCAATCTCTCTTCTAGCAAAAGTATCCCCTGGTAGTCCGCTTTCAGATTCAAATCAGGGAGATGCTGCACCCGGGCCTTCCCGCACCATGATGCCGCCCTTGTCAACCTGAGCTTCGCAGGTGTATAATATGGGGGCCTTCACAATTAGAATACGGTTTTGGGGCCATTATACTATACTTATGATCAGGAACCCCCAGAATAGTATTGGTAATTATGGAGGCCCCTATATTAATTAGGATGTTCAGGTGGTTAGGCTTCAGAGTCTCGGCTTTGGGGTTTAAGGGTTTAGGGTTTTGGATCCACAAGGGCCGGAGGGGTTTCGGGTGCAGGTTTTGGGAGTCATTTTTTAGGTGGGCAGCTTCCTTTAACGGCTACCTTAACGGCTCCTGCTTATAAGGGACCTACATGAATCTACATGCATCATTTAGTTGGGTTTTCGGGTTTTAAGGGTGCGGCTATGGGATTCACGGCTTTCAAGGTTTAGGTCTTGGGAGGGGTGTGGGGTTTGGGGATTGCAGGGTTTTGGGCTGTAGTACCCATGGGTTGAAAAGAGGGTTCCTTGGTACCAGAACTCAGGAACTAGTCCTCAAGACCTGCATCATAAAGTAATCACATACCCTAAACCCTAAACCGTGGAAACCCTAAACCCTAAACCGTCAATCACGGTACATATTGTACACCCTTAATCCTGACCCCTAAACCACGTGGACCACGTGATCGTAAGTTTTGCGCCTCCAGGCTTGGCTTTCACAGTCCAAAGTCTTCAGCTGAACGTTTGAGGTTTCACCACTGAGGGTTGAATTTTATGAGGGTTTGCTAGGGGCTTAGGGTTTAGTTAGGATAGGGTTTAGGGTTTAGGGAGCCGCGTTTAGATTTCGTCCCGGGTTTGCGTACTTGACTTGCCCGAAACGACTTACGATCAAGCTGCTCCACCAACCACCTCCCAAAGATCTTCCTTGGTGCAGCAGATCAGGAAGCTCTTCGGAACGTTGATCCCTTGTAGAGGGGCCTAAGATGTCATGGCCCAAATTCGGTCAAGGCCTTAACCTATAAATCCGCTGGCGGGGTTTTTCTCAGATTTATGTCCGGTGTAGTTAGAGGGTGGAATCAGCAGGGGTTGATATCATAAGATCTGGATAAGCTCCTGGGGAGTGTTGGGCTACAGCTCAAAGCCTGTGTCAAAACAGCAGCTTGTGCGAATTTGATACAAGGCTCCTCGCTATTCAAGGGTCCTTTCCTTTCGAAAAGAGCCGACTCGTTTGGGGTCTGGGATCTATATTGAAGCTGGAATTTAGTGTAGAGGTTGCGCATGTTCTGAAACTACGCTCCACCCTGAGCCGAATACAATACCCTTGTAACTACGTCCATGCACCTCCAACACCGAAAATAAAACCCTCAACTCACAGCCCCCTAAAAAAACGACCCAAAGGCATCCTCCCTACACCCTCAGCCCGCGCCTCAGCCCTCTCCCAGTCCCCCCCAAAAAAGGCCCAAAGGTATCTGCAAGCGTCCTCCTCAGCTACAGGGGTCGCTGGGGACGGCGTTGGCGCGGGCGTGGGCGCGGGGCTCGGCGCCGGGGCCTGGAAATCGTTCTTGCGTTGCCTTCTGTCTGGTAATACGGTTTAGGGTTTAGGGTTTAGGGGACCCTACACCTTACCTAGACCCCCCCAACTACCTCTGTATTATACCCTAAATACCCAGTATTAATCACCATAAGGGCTCTATTAAAGGGCACTTGGGAGGTCGTGGTAAGCCCGAAACCTTAAACCCTGTTACTTCAAGACTGGGCTGCACGTCGGTCTTGGTGCTTTTGCTTCAGGACGCTTTGCAGGATCAGGGTTCACGGTCCACAGTCATTGAATCTAGGAACTTGAAGTGTGTTGGAGCGACGGCTCCAGCCTTCTATTGACTTAAGGACTTACCGGCTCATTTTTGAAGAGGCTGGCAAAACCCACAGCAATACGAAGCTCAACTAAACTCCAAATGTCCTTGCCGGACCTTCTCCGACTCTTTCTCAGCCGCTTTTCGTTCTGCAGCGATTCGCTCAGCCTCCTTGCAAGCCAGCGAGCGAATCGTCGGGCTTGGTTTTGGTATGTTTTGGTTTGGGGCATGGTCTCGGATTTACCGAGAAATAGCGGCTACAAGACAGATGATGGGTGGTTGTTCCAAGTAGAGGCTGCGCATCGTTTGGGCTTACATGTTCCGTGCCTATGGCAGCATGCATGTGATGATACAGCAACCAGGAAACGCCCTAAACCACCCTGAAACCCTAAACTGGGAAATGCTATACCTACAGTCTCCGTTGTGGCTCCTTTCTTGCGGTTACAGGATCCTAATTATGCAATGGGTTAAACCAGAGAAAGGAACTACAATGGAGACTATAGGTATAGCAGAAACCCTGCACTCTACTGTATAGGTACCTAGGACCCTTTGGGATGTTCCCCGTCCGGAAAAAACTAGAATGCATGAAATCGGCCCATGACCTGGTGCATGAAGTCAAAAGCCATTCTTTCTTATGGTCCACTGTAGTTTAGCCTCTCGTCGCCTCTATTGAATTCAAGCTGTGCACTCAAGAACCTTTAATTTAATAGATTTAATACGGGGTATATGAGGACTCCAGAAGGAAACATATGTGTGAATCCGACTCCGAATTGCCATGCCACAGATTCCTAGAAATTCTAATCCCTAAACACTAATCCCTAAACCCTACTCCCTAAACCCTGCTCCCGAAACCCTGATCCCTAAACCCTGTAAACCCTAAAGAACAGTGCGCAACAGCCAGCCCTTCAAGCCACTTGGACCCTGCATCAACTTTCATCCTAAGGCTCCATGTACCTATTACATAGTACATACTTATATAGGTCTTAAAGGGGTGCCTATATAGGGTTTAGGGTTTAGGGTTTAAGTTACAGGTTTAGGGTTTTTAGGGTTTATATAAGTACTTGAAGGCCTAACTAAGCCTTATAAGTCTTGAAGCCATATTCCCAGCACCCTCAGAACTCCACTGTCGCCGCCGCTTGTCCTTTAGGAAAGCGTTGGGTTCACGCATTGGCGGCCCCAGATTCGCATGCCCAACGCCGAAGGTGAATTCGTGGAGGGACGGCCGAGCCGGTCTGGAGACTCCACCGCTGCAAACCAATAATACTGCTGATGGACAAAATCCTGCATGACCTTAAGGACTCTAAACTATGGGAATTATGGTATATTCCTTATTATGGGCCATGCAGGATTTTGTCCATCAACCGTAGTAATAGAATTCATCATGCGAAGCAAAGCCCCAATAATAACAGCACGAGCAACACCAATCATGATAATAGAAAATGAAAGCAAACACTTATCATAATCATGAGAATCGTGGTAGATCGTGATAGTACTAAATGAAACATCAGCAGAATATAATCTAACAATATTGAAATATTAATAGAAAGTCCGCCAATCTAAAGAGCTGCAACCTACAAGCTCGGTGCCAAAGATTCCCTCTCTTCGGCGGCTTTTTGAGATTTATAGTGTTGGATCAAATGTCGTCGAAGCTCCTCATTCTCTTTATCCCAAGCTGCAGTTCTGCACTCCAAATATTCGAAGCCCATGTGCAACTGCTTCGCCATCTTGCTGAGCAGCTTTTGCAGATCAATCCCCATCTGCACCAATGCTCTGGCCTCATAGTACTTCAAGCGGACAAGTCGCCGGAGGTGCGTGATGGTCGGTGGCAGTCTGGACGCAACGTACTGCACCTGGTCATCCAAACTGAAGGCTTCACATGCAGAGGCTTCAGCCTGCACTTTCGTCTCGCAGGGTTCGCCTTCATAACTGTGGTTGAAGAAGACTGGAACAACGAGTCGTGCAGAACAGGTGCCTTCGCTCCAATTGTGCTCAAAGTAGTAATCGGACGTGCTATGTCCCCCTTTGTAGCGCTGCAGGAAGCGAATCAGGCCCATCTTCGGAGGCATGTCCCCCAAGGATATGCCTATGTGCTCTTCATAGGACGCGGCGTTGTCTCCGAAGGTCTCGTTGTGGATCTGCCGGAGCAGCATTCTCGCGTCAATGCGGCCTTGCCGCTCGAGTTCTTTAACATCCTCTTCCTTGACAAGTGAAAGCGCATCTTGCTCCTTCGACTCTCCGTGTTTCAACTCTTCCCGCCGCTGTGGCTGAACCTCTGCTTGGACCAAAGGGCTCTGCACTCCATCCTTCCACATCCCCGCTGTGGGTATCATGTCGCTGAGATGCACTGTCTCCGTGGGTTTAGCAGCAAGCAACTCTCCAGGGTTTGCCTTGCTTGCGTCAGACATGCTATCGAGTCGTGTGCTTGAAGGCCCTGGGCACATAATCGGCACCCGAGCCGCCTGCCGCGCCTTCCGCCAAGCCTCCCTCATCTTGGAGACATCCACTGAAGGAGCCTCCGGAATGCCCACCTCAGCAAGCGTCTGCCTCAAACTACACGAAGGAGGCGCCTGCCAGCGTGGCCGCTTCCTGGCATGACACTCCACGGACGGTACATCGGCGCCGTCGCTGACATCCTGTGCGGGCGGATCTGGGACTCCCATATAGTGGATCACCTCAGCAAGTGTTTGCATAAACTCATCTTCGGAAGGTCCCATCGCACATAGTGGTCGCTTGCGACAGGCCATGGCCGCAGTCAGCTACGCCTCTGTCACACTACGGAGTTGCATGACATTCGCATCAAATTGCACATGATAGTTTTTACTTGCAGGTCTTCAGGTCCTCGATTACTTACTCGCGTTGTTTGGACAGATTTCGCAGAGCTCTACTACAGCTGAACCACGAGCACCCGAAGCACATGCAGTTCTTGACAAGCACACGAAAAGCACTGCATCGATTGCACAAGCCTATTCCTTTGACGAGACCCCTACAAATTCTCTTCTTCAATTTCAGGGCCCAAAAGAAATCACACTTGCTAAGATAGACCATGTCTATATAACTATATATATATATATAGCCAAAAATTAGAGTTCTCCCAGTGGCTATCTAAGCCAAGCCAGAGTCTTCAAAACACAGCAGTTCCAGCCTCCCGCCGCTTCGCAGCAGCCGCTTCAGCAGCAGCCTGAAGCCGGAACCCAAAACGTGTCAGTACCTATAGAACTCTAAGGGTCCATGTCATGTACTCAACTAGCATATACATTGGCCTCAAAGTAGTCCGTATATAGGTACTACTTTTGGTGTCAGAGTATTCAGAGTATGCACTATTTATGGGACAGGGAATGAGACCAAACTATCTGTTACGGGGACAGTTTTTGGCTTTGGGCAATTTGCGGAATTTGGGTTTGTACAGTTAAGTCCTTTAGCTTCGTAGTGGGTTTAGGGTTTAACAGTTGGACAGGGTTCAGGGAATGAGAGAAGCCGTGCTTTACATCTGTACATCTAAGTTTCAGACGGACCTAACTACTGGGAAAGAGGTCAGGGCTCCATAACAGCCGCAATAATCTGGTTTGCACCGATACATCTCACATACACCTGCACACACACATATATATATACTTATATATAATCATGCCATACGTGTGTTGATGTCTATGCATACGTTATGTACAAGCGTGCTTACATACATATGGGTGGAATAACATATATATATATATATATGGGTGGAATGTATATATATATATATATGTATTATTTATATGCATATGTATACACACACATGCCTACCGACATACATACGTGCATGCATGCTGTACTGCTTGCTTGCATGCGTGCTTGTGTGCTTGCGAGCCTGCGTACTTACTTGCTTGCGTGCTTGCTTGCTTGTGTGTTTGCGTGCCTGCTTGCTCGCTCGCTTGCTTGCGGCTTACTTACGTTAGACTGACTTACTGACTGACTTTTGTACCGACACATTTACAGACCTACAGACGTATGCGCATACAGACATGCACACCAACCAACCCACACACACACACACGCGCGCGCGCGCGCACACGCACACGCACACGCACACACAGAGACACACACACCTCTGCCTAACTACCTAGATAGATACATGACTAGGTATATGGATGAACTGATAAATGGACAGATAGATAGACAGATCGATAAGCAGATGGATAGGTCCATCCATCCATCCATCCATCCATCCAGCCAGCCAGCCAGCCAGCCAGCCAGCCATCCATCCATCATCAATCATACATCCATGCAAGCATGCATGCATGCACGTACCTACCTAGGTACATGCATGTAAAACATATGTACATGTGTACATACACATACACACATCCATACACAATGCACATACAAAATACACATACATAGATACATAATACAACACATATAAAGACGACAACAGCATCAGTCAGCATTGGGCCTCTCGCGTTGTACTACTCATGTCCAACAGCCTCCACCCCTAAAATCGACAAAGCTCTGCTCAAAGCCCTATTCAGCCTAAACCCAGACCCAAAAAGACCCCAAACCCTAAACGTAACACTACAGCCTCAGCAGTCCCAAACCCTAAACTCTTATCGTGAAGCCTGAAACCCTGAACGTACGAGATGCTAGGGGTATCTGACGAATTCGTCATAGCATCCCCTATGTTATCCTATCCTTAAGCCCTTTAAACCAATAACCTTGGGTACGCAGAACTTACAAAGTGCCTTCTCTGCAGCTTTCTTCTCGTCCTCGGCCTGTTTGGCTGTTTCCTCCTCGTTGTCCTGCATGCTTGAAGGGCTCACAAAGGGTTTCAAAGGTTAAGGGCTTTTGGGGCTTGGTTTACGAGTCTAGGGCTAGGCCATTTTGGGATTTAGGGTTTGCGGCTTCCTATGTAGGGTGTCGGCTAAGCTAAAGCCACCAGCCCGCGCCCAAAAAGCCAAATCTGAGCTCAGGCGCATAGGACAGATCACGTTGTTGTTATCATTGTCACATTTATGACCAGTTATTCTCATTATTAGTGTTATGAAACTTGTGATTGTCTTATTTCTTACTCGCATTGTCTGTAATACTAGCGTCTTACCATGATCATTGCTCTTTGTCTTTTGCGGCAGTATTACAACTTCTAGGTTCCCCAGTAGCCCCTTCATAATGAGGGTACCCTTTTTCCGTCTACCCAATTTTCATGAGGAGCCCGAAAAGACCAAGATCATAAGGGTACTACTGGGGAACCATTGAATCAGAAATGCCTGTACCCCCCTCCGACCGATCTGAAGGTGGGAACAGTCGACGTAGACGGAACGGCTTTATACATGGAGCCAGTTGGGATGTGGGTTTATAGGGTTTATAAACGCTATAAACCCTACCTAAATACAGAGTTAGTTAGGGTTTAGGGTTTAGTGTTCAGGGCTTGCTGTTCAGGGTTTAGGGCTCAGCTGCTCCAATTCGAGCAGTCTCTAGTCGAGCTCCCGACTTTGGAATCGGAATTCCTTCCACCCAAGAATCTAGGTTCCTGAGTAACCCCTTAAGAATGAGGGTACCCTTTTTCCCACTGTATGGGCTTGCTAAGTGAACCCAAGAAGAAAAAGGGAAAAAGGGTACTACTGAGGAACCTAACCTAGGAATCCCTAAACCCTAAACCCCTAAACCCTAAACCCCTAAACCCCAAAACCCCAAAACCCCTAAACCCAAAACCCAAAGCCCAAGAATCCCACAACATTAGGAAACCTTCAACTCCCGAGCCCAACATAGCTGGGCCCTAAACCCTACACTCTGGACCCCAAAAATGCTGAGCCCCAAGCCCTGACCTCGACAGCCCTGTTTTTAGTCCTCGGTTATCGCGAAATACGGCTGATGGACAAAATCCTGCATTACCTTAAGGACCCTAAACTATGGGAATTACGGTATATTCCTCATTATGCATAATGAGGAATATATGGGTCATGAAGGATTTTGTCCATCAACCGTATCATTGCAGACAAAAGAGATCGGTTTAGGGTTTAGGGTTTGGGGTTTATAGCCGACGAGGCTTGCGAAAACTTCGTGGGCAAATGCACAAACTTCGTCGGCAATTGTGAAAACTTCGTGCGCAACCCTGAAATGAGCATTGTTGAAGTTTACATGCATACCAAAACGAGGTGTAGGGTTCCGGGGAATAGAAAAGCCTGGTAAACTCGACTCCTACCAGAGATGGTTTTGTTATTGCTACCCTAAACCCTAAACCCCCCGCGCAAAGCTGTGGCCCCCGGCGAGGTCGTCGAAGTCCATGGCAACGGCGAGCACAAGAACTTCACAGGCAGCTCGTCTCGAGTCCAAAACCTAACCTACCTGTAAACCCTTACATAGCCTTATTGAACTAGAATCCAAGACCTAACCTTCAAACCTGAACCCTACACCCTATAAATCCTTAGCGCTAAACCATTAGGTCCAGAAGATATACTGGTACCAGTTCAGGCTTCTATATGACCTCAAAAGGCCCGATATGAAGCCTGAAGCCACTGTCGCAGGACATATACTTGTTGTGGCCTAGGACCTAGGATCATGAAGCAGTGCTTCAGCCAAAATCTCACAGACATGAAACGCAGCGCATGCCAAGACGTCTGCCAAAGGATTCAGGTCTTATGGTTTAGAATCGGCTGCTTGGTAAGTAGAAGTGTAGAAGGTTCTGGCACCTCTACAGCTTCGGGGAGATAACCCACAAGCCGCACACCATGCAGCCCTTGTCGCCGGTGAGCTTCGAGGATTAGGCCCGGCATGGGTTGCATGCCCTTGAACGTCGTCAGCCGCGCCATTTGCCGATGGAGCTCGTCAGGTTCCTCCAGCATGTGTAGCAAAGCCTGTTTCTGGGCTTTGAAGTAACCAGGGCGAAAAAAGTATAGACATTTATTTCATAGTGGTTCCCTTTAAGTAACAGGTCCCCAAAAAAGTATTGAAGTATGGTACTCCAAAGCCCAGGTTTGGCCTGTCTCTGGGTACCGCTATTTTGTGGATCTTGCTGGCCATACGCCAGCAGCAGAAACTGAAGAAACCATGATCTCCTCCAAGCCCTGGAACCTGCAGCCTCACCAGCATAGGCATGCTCATACCCAGGAGGAGGACAAGGAGGGGTGGAGGATAAGGAGGGGTAGAGGATAAGGAGGGGTAGAGGATAAGGAGGGGGGAGGATAAGGAGGGGGGAGGAGGAGGGGGAGGAGGAGGAGGACCACATGATTCATTGCATAAATAGACAGTCTAGCCTGTTTCAAAAGCAACACTTCCCCAAACCCTAGTCTACGTACTTAGGCCTCTGTACTACAAGCATCGTGCCTCCCCATTGAAGGCAGAAACTCAGCACTATCTCAACACTCCGCTCTTCCACAACTGTCGAGACCCCAGCACCAAACCCAAAACCGTCAAACCTGGCGTAAAGGCCCACACGACTTGTCACTCCTCAGAAAGCCTGGCCCCCAGCCCAACACCTACAAACACAAATAGAAAAGCCCGAAAGTCCCACTACACAAGAACTCAAAGCCCTAAACCACCACACCGAAATCCGAAACCGCCCCCTCCCAAAATACAACACCCCAAATCTCTAAACCCGAAAAGGCCCCTGTACCTTAAAGCCCTAGAAGCAAGGCCTGGTGATCCCTCTTTAAGCCTGACAGCAGTACCAAAGAGAGCGCCGGCCAATGATGAGGATGGCAAAGACAGATGGGTGAGCTGCCATCCAGATCAGCCTCAGAAGAAGCTTTGGGGTTTAGGATTTAGGGTTTGGGGTCTAGTTTTTTGGCTTGCACATGCAACACTATCCGGAGAGTTCTACCGACTTAGACCCCGCTGGTGGAGAGGACCTCATGAAAATTTGCTCACCAAGGATTTAGGTAGAAGGGTTCTACAAGGGTTTAAGGTTGAGGGTGGCGGGCTTTAAACTTTAGTAGAGCTCAGCGGCTTGCGACATCAAAGAAACGCAACTCGCAAAGCCCTGACACAGCCACTGCAACTATGATTCCACGGATTGTTAGTGAGGACACAGGGACAGGACCCTAAACCCCGAAACCCTAAACCCCAAACCCTAAACCCCAAACTCCAAACTCCAAACCCTAAACCCTAAACCCTAAAGCCCTCAACCCTAAACCCCAAACCCTAAACCCCAAACCCTAAACCCTAAACCCTAAAGCCCTCAACCCCGAAACCCTAAACCCTAAACCCCAAACCCTAAACCCTAAAGCCTAAACCCTAAACCCTAAACCCCAAACCCTAAACCCTAAACCCTAAAGCCCTCAACCCCCAAACCCTATGCCCCTGAGCTCCTTGGAACCTCAGGCCCTGGCACGAAGAAAAGCCAATGGAAGTCAGCTCCACTCATGGCCTTCTATGGCCCCTAAACCCTAAACCCTAAACCCCTATGGGGTTTAGGGTTTTGGGTAATAATCCGTTGAGTTTAGGGTAATAATCCGTTTAGTTTAAGGTAATAATCCGTTGAGTTTAGGGTAATAATCCGTTTAGTTTAGGGTGAAAACCCGTTTAGTTTAGGGTGTAGGGTAATCGTCGGTTTTATTGAGGGCAAAAAGGGGGTAATCATGGGTTTAGAGTTTAAATTAAAGGGGGGGTTGGGGTTCTGGCCTCTACGGCAACATATTGGGGCCGTACTGACACAATAGGGTTCTGCAGAGGATCTACAGGGGATGTGTATGTTATGGGCTTTGATGATGAGAAGAGGGTTTAGAGGGTGTAGTGTACCACGACCGCAAATACAAGGAGCCCTGAGGTATACTGTCGTACTACTAGTCCTTCAAGCTCATGCATAAAAGCTATGATTAGCGATGACTAGTGCAAACAGCAGCAAGACTTATCTGATAGTCGCGGCACATGAAAACCAACTTGTGCAGTACTTACATGTATTGGAGGGCTTCCTCTGCACTAAACCCTAAACCCTACCCTCTCCCCTACACCTTGTATATACAAAACTGGAGTCGTTGAGCTGCTTTGCCTGTTTTGGGGGTTAGGGGTTTAGGGCCTAGGGCCCGTAGTCGCAGACTTGGGCTACTGTTGATGGACAAAATCCTGCATTACCCATTATAAGGAATATACCATACTTCCCATAGTTTAGGGTCCTTAGGGTCATGCAGGATTTTGTCCATCAACAGTAGGACTCAAATGTGGCTCAGGGTTCGGGAGTTCGGGGGGTTGGGTCGCAGGGTTCAGGGTCTACTTGGGGGGTCGGAGTCGGCAGTAAGTAGACTATAAGTACCCTAAAAGGGATCCGAATTGGGGTTATGATACTTATAAGTCTGTAAAACAACTACTTACCAAGTCCCCTGCCCCTCCAAGTAGCAAGGGTTGAAGCCCGTTTCCCACAAGTCCCAAGCCTGAAAACCATAACATCCCGTTCACAGAAGACGGATGCAAAGGAAATCAACTACAATCCCACACCTGCAAAGGTTTAAGCCTTTGTTACTTTAAACATCTTCGAGCCGTAATTTAACCTGTTCTACTCCAAAAAGTTGTGCCGAAACGACGTTGTTGAAAACCCTGCAACAAAAAGTAGGTTTTGGCAGTTCCAAGTAACCTCTCCTAATGCAGGGGCCATAATAATTAGAATAGGGTTTGGGGGCCCATTATACCATAATTATAATAAGGAACCACCAAAATAGTATTGGTAATTAGGCACGTATATTAGGCACCTCCCACCCCGGCCTTGGTTAGCCATGGCGCCAGCGGCTGTATCATCATCTGGATGGCAGCCTGATTGAAGGGTTGTGGGTTTATGGGTTTAAGGTTTAGGGGTCCAGGGTTTAGGGTCCGGGGTTTAGGGTTTAGGGGCTTGGGTTTAGGGTCTCTCTCTGTCTCTCTCTCTCTCTCTGTTTAAGGTTTCTGGGCTTAGGGGTTTCTGGGCGGTCCAAGGGGGTCGACTTGAGGTTTTCGCGGTTTACCCTGAGGCTCAACATCCAAGTAGGTTCAGGTTTGCTTTTCTGCGGTTCCGGATATTCAGGATCCGAGCCATGCTAGTCCCATACCAGGGTCTCTCATTTCCGATCACCCCGGAAACACCTAAGAATTTACTAATCCGTGCAAACCCTAAATTACTCCGACCCAGGTTTCTTTTCTTCGGGCCTTCGGCACTCAAGAACCCGGGTCGGTTCCGGGGGTCTCCTCTCTGCAACACACATCCTGTCTTGTGCAAGACAAGCCCTGAATACATCGTGATAAACACAATAGGACCCGACAAAGACGCATTTAAACAACAACAAATGTAGCGTCCTAAACCCCAAAGCCTGAACCTTAGTCCCTAGTAGCCTCGAAGCCCTGACAAAATCCGAGGGCCTCGGCAAACCGAGAATCCCTGGATGGGCCTAAACCCTAAACCCTACAAAACAGTAGGTTATGACCCCTTAATTAGAGGGTCTAACCCCTAAAACGGTAGGTTTTTGGATCCCCAGGTAAACCCTAAACCTCAACCGTAAACCCAGAAATCCAGTGAAACTCTGCAGTATGTTAAATGATCCCTTGGGTTTTATAAACATACGACCAACAAAGCCTAGTACCTAGGAGCACTAAAGGAGGAGCGCCTGTCCGTACTGTCTAAAGTTGGAGATGAGGTTGCCGACCTGGGAGTGTGTTCGGGGCTCAGGGCTTCGGCCCTTCCGAGGATTTTGGTTCAGTTATAGAATAGGGTTCCTTGAATGGGCTACGAAAAGGACTACTACAAGGGTTCTATAATATAGGGGCCTTAGTAATTAGAATAGGCTTTTGGGCCAATGATACTATAATTATGAAAAGAAACCCCCAGAAACCCCCAAAGGAGTATTGGTAGTTATTTAAGCCCGTATGGTAAGTTCTGCACAGGGCTTGAGACTTCAGTCTGGTATTTCGCAAGCACCCACATGGAGTTTAGAGCATGCGCTTCAAGTGCAAGTGTCTCCACAGATACCTCTTCCGTGCACTACGATCACAGATGATGATGTCATGACAGTGTACCGCTGAAAAGAAATCCCTCACAGCACCAGTGGCATCATGAGGACATAGAGGGACCTGAATATGATTACCATTATCCCCGAGGAATTGTGGCAGCCCTACCTGAGCCATACTACAGACAGCGAACCAACTAAAGGCCTCAGGACTCATGCAGTGTCTCAAATCTCAAACCTGCACACCGAGCCCAAGCTCCTCATGACATTGGGCTTAGGGTTTAGGGGTTTAGGGGTTTAGGGCTTTGGCATCGTTTGCCGGAGACGGCATCTAGAAAAGCAGGGCCTCCCTCCGAAGCTGAACCTTATACCCGAAGATGCGATAGACTACTACAGGGGCCATAATGATTAGAGTGGGGTATTGGGTCATGTTGTACTTTCATTAAGAACCCTTAGAAAGAGTATAGGTAAGGGTATTTAGTATTGGGTCATGTTGTACTTTCATTATAATGGAAACCCTAGGAAGCAATATAGGCAATTTATGCAGGCTTATATATCACAGTTGATAGTTTGCGTGGCCATACAGCTTCTCAAGAGGCGTGAATTGCTCAAGGGCAGCCTCAGTAAGATCCCTGTCTAATGATAAGCCGACCGCTGCATATACTGTATACCACCAAATTGGGGATTGACCCACCGGTCTCGCAGAAAATGAGGGAGCGAGTTGTGCCAGCAACAGTTTGTTGCCTGTGCCATACCGAACGAGCAGAATACCACAAGCACAATACGACGATCACATCGCGGATATCGGTTGTTGCTGTGGCTGTCGAAATGGAGTGAAGAGCCACATGTCTTTCAACAACCCAGAGAACCCAATATCCCTTAATTAAGGAATATACCTTAAATCATATTAGGGATCCTATTATATTTTAAGGTATATTCCTTAATGAAAGGGTATTGGGATCTCTGGGAAAAGCACCACCTGAAAGCTAGTGTGAGCATCTGCTGGGCGAAGAGTCAAGGCACGGTCGACTCGACAACAGTTGGATGCTTGACGTTAGCCCGTCCATTCTGCGCAAGGAAACAGATATGTATATAATTATGTATATGTATATTATATACATACGACGGCAGCGACGACTACAAACTACTACTGACTACTACGACCAACACGACCGCTGCTGCTGCTGCTGCTACTACTACTACTACCACTACCACTACTACTACTCCTCCCCCTCCTCCTCCTCCTCCTCCTGCTCCTCCTCCTACCCCTAACCGCTCCGACGAAGACGACCACAACCACTCAGATTTCCAGGGGTTTAGGGTTCAGTTCTCTGTCACCTAACCCTAAACCCTAAACCCCAAACCGTAAAACCCTAAACCCTAAACCCTAAAACCCTAAACCCTAAACCCCAAACCGCAAAACCCTAAAACCCTAAACCCTAAACCCTAAACCCTAAACCCTAAGCCCTAGACCCTAAACCCTAAACCCTAAACCCTAAAACCCTAAACCCTAAGACCCTAAACCCTAAACCCTAAAACCCTAAACCCTAAAACCCTAAACCCCTAAACCCTAAACCCTAAAACCCTAAACCCTAAAACCCTAAACCCTAAAACCCTAAATCCTGAAACCCTAAATGCGGGTCCCCGGCCTGAGGCATCGGAGGCAGCCCATAGTTACACGTCAGGGACCAGAGGAGCGTCGCGATGTTGGTCCAAAGACTGCGGGCAAAGAATTCGGGGCTTCGGGGCTTAGGGTTTAGGGTTTAGGGGTTTAGGGTTTAGGGGTTTAGGGTTTAGGGCTTCGGGGCTTAAGGTTTCGGGTTTAGGGGCGAGGGTTTAGGATTTAGGGTCAGTTTAGGGTCTGGGATTTAGGGTTGGTTTACGGCTTAAGGTTTGGCTGTTAAGGGGTTTCGGGCTTCGGCACGCATTTAAAGATATGGGGTCAGGAGTTTGGGGTCTAGGGTTTAGGGCGTCTGAGAGAACTCATCGACCGGATCTTCCTCTGGCTCAGGGTTTGGGGCTTACGAGCTAAGAGCTTTTGTCGATCGGGTCTGCATTCAGCACTATTAATAAGGGTTCTTGGGGTCGGGTGTGTGTACTTGCGAGTTTGCCACGTCCCAGCTGCAATCTCTATGTTTCCTGCCTGGTGCAGGCTTTACAACCCTGAAACCCCAAACTAAGTCGCAACTAGATCGCGAGGATAAGACTGATGTTGGGTATCGGTAGTTGGGTACTGCCCCGATACGGTAGCTGTCTGATAAAAGGGTACAATTAAGGGCTGTATATATATATACATACATACATACATACATATATATATATATATATATAGATGTCTGTCTAATTATGACGGGTACCGGGGCAGTATCCAAGGTATCCTATACCCTAAACCCTAAATCCGAAACCCTAAACCATGAGACAAGACGGATGTTAGGAATCGGACGCAATGCCCAGAACTCTGAACTGCTGCACCCTAAGCCATCCCGAAACCCTAAACCCTAGACGCCCCGAACCCTAAAACCCTAAACCCCAAACCGTAAACCCCCAAACCCTAAACCCCTAAACCCCTAAACCCTAACGTATAAACCCCCCTAAACCCTAAACCCTGAACCCCTAAACCCTAAACCCCCAGAACCCTGAAACGGCTTTCAGCCTCAAGAGGAAGACTGGCCGCTTGACTCCCTGCCGCAGGAGCTGAAGGGACGCTCAGCTCTATATGGGTAGTTTTTTGAATTATGAAATCCCTTCTGGGATTCCTTAAAGGGCTCTATCAGGGTTACAATAGGGTTTCTATAAGGGTTTTATGTGATTTATAGGGTTTCTATAAGGGTAATATATGGGTAGGTCTCTAAATTAGGATCCCTTTTTAGGTCCCCAGTAGTACGGCAACAGTTCAAGCAAGGACTTCAAGCCTCACCCATGACAAATAATAAGACCGAAGCACCAAAACGAAAGACTCGCCATTGTCTAGAACCAACTCTAAACACTCAACGCCAAACTCCACGCAGCCGATTGGTCTGCTGTACCCGCGCAGCCACGCACCTCTACACCTTCAGCCCAGACGGCTGCATGGAGGAAAGAAACATCTATGCGCTTGTGCTTAGGCTTTGGGTGTCGCTGCCCTGCCTTCGGTCTCTAGCCAGGTTCAAGACGGGGCTTTTCGGATTTCGGTCGAACCTCAGAGTTAAAACCCAAGCCGTAACGCTCAAACCCTACATATCCCAGCAGTAAACCCTAAGCAAGTTACCCGACAGTAGAAAAACCAGGCCCTATACAAATCCTAAACCCTGCGCCCCAAATCCGAAACCATGAACCCTACTTGTAGGCATAGTATACACAGAGGCCGGCAGCAATCGGAACCCCGAGGAATAGTATTAGTAGTTGTTCAGACCAGGCTTCTTGTAAATCCTAAATCCTAAACCCTAAACCCTAAACCGTTGGCCGCCCGCACCAGGCGGCGGCCGGTACCACTGAACGCTACCGCTTCGAGATCTGCTTGCTTTGCCAAGCAGATCGAGTCTGCCAAACCTGATTTGAATTTGGCACTGCTAGCCATGGGGCACAATAGTAAAATTGGGTACCCTTATCTCCCAGCGCGAGAACCCTGGCGGGGACGACTCTGCATGGTGGGGACTCCAAAAAGAGCATGGCGGACTCTGGCGGACGACCCTGGCGGAGGCCGCCAGAGTCGTCCACCAAGTCCCTGCCAGAGTCGTCTC